>PVJC01028347.1:0-22631 GCA_004026665.1 Murina feae
GATAAGGTCACATTTGTAATATCTTTATAAAGGGAAAATAATAAAAAAATAAAATAGGTTATTTGTCTTTACATATTGAAAAAAGGATTTGGTATAGATAAATGAAGGTGAATATAAATGGTGAAAGGAAAACTTGCTCTCATAAATGGGTCCACTATCAGAAATGATAAACTTATTGAAGACCCAGCACTTCCCACATTTAACAGGCCTTATTTGTATAGCAGTTTAGGAAAGTTGAAGAAAACATATCTTGCAAGATGTGGAGGAATAAAAATTTACGTCCAGCTGGGCAGCAATGTGAATGCAATAAATGTTCTTACAGTACCAGTTTTATAGGGTATGAAAAAAACGCAATCTGATGCACATAGAATGGTCATTGACTGTAATATGTGTCTGACATCATGTTGAACAACTTGGGCCATCATTAGTGGCAGCTAAGTAAGTGGTGGTCTCAACACTTAAAGTAAAATGTGTGAGATTTCCTCAGCCAATAGAAACAGCCATACACTGCCTCGTGCAGTGTTCTTAAAGTATGCTTTGAGGGCCTCCTATACACAATCATTCTGTGGGGTGGGGCTGGGAAACATTAAGATTCTAGACCTTCCTACCCTCTTTTTATGTATCAATTTTATAGACTGGGTGGAGGAAAACTAAGAGGAATAGGATCTGAACATACTTCTTTCACAGTATGGCCAGATGGGTTAAGTCCTGGAGAAATGAGAGACTTGGGATAAATTACACTACATGCCCGCCCCCCCCTTAACCTGACTCCCCTTCCCTCTCTCTCAAAATTTGTTCAAATAAAGTAGGTTAAAATAGATGTCAGTAGTAGGAAATGTCACAAAATGGTTAAAATGAAGAGCAAGGGGGTTTCTGTGAGTTCAAAGCAATATTATAGACTCACAATATTAATATGACTCTTAAGGGCTTTTTCAGCAAATGCTAGTGGAACCATTGCCATCTCACTATGTGTGAGACTGGGCCCAGTTTCCTCCACTAAGGACTATATAGCTAGTAATCTGCGAGAAATTAAAACAAGCAATCTTTGCCTTATAAGAAACATAGTTCCTCTATCTCAAGGAATTATTAAACAGAGTATTTCAATGTAGGAAGATAAGTAGGAGTTGATTAACTTGGTGATTGGCTTTTCCTAGAGTTTCATATTTCCTGTTACTAGTGTTGAGGGTGAAAGAGAGGGTCTTGGACAGCCTGCCATAGTGGGTACCAGTATAGACACGAAGAGCTGCTAGACAACTTGAGTCGAGCTTGGATAACTCAGAGAACATGCTAATATTATATCTTGGTGAGATGAGATTTCGGGAAAATGTATCTCCTGGTCTTTGTTTAGGTTATGGAGTGGCTTGACTATTAATAATCAGAATGGAAACTTACAAATTGGTATTATTCAACAAACTTGCTGACCCAGACATTGTCTAGGATTTAACATTTATGTCCACTAATCCTTTCCAGACAACAACTTACAGGTAAAAATCCCATTTTAATGAATTTAATTTTGAGATAATAAAACTATTTAGTAAAATCATCATGTAGAACAGATGTATCCACAAATCCCTGTTCATGAAGTACTCAATACATTAAATTAAGATGCTGTTGTTTGAATTCAGTATTTAAAATTTTTACTTTAATTATGTTCAATAGCAGGGTCTTGCCATGCAAAAAATAGAGAAACTTAAGATCATTCCCTCTTGAGACTTTCATTGCTTCATTTATAAAATAATTGGAGTGGGAGAAGAGCTAAATGGTCTTTCCAATTATAAAACTTCTGACTTTTTGTCTGAACTGTCCTAGTGTATGTCAATGAAAGGAAAATGAAAAGGAGAGATTCAGGTTGAGGGTAAAGTCTTGAGCATACTTAATGATACTAAGCATTAAAGACAGCCATGGTAGTATCTACCTGTCCAGCAACTATCTCTTCAAATTGTTGCTCCATACTAATAATTCAAATATGCCATATCTTTTAAGGAACCAACAAAAAATACCCAAGTGTATAATCTCTCTTTCTGAAACTTTCAAATATTCATCTAAACAATGTTTATCCAGTGCATAATATGTACCAAAATAATATGTATGGGATAGACAGCACACAGTCCCAGGAGCTCACAGTTTCACAGTAGAATCTGGCATAAATAAGGAAAAAACATCTTGTATGTGCCATGACAGAAGTTAGTTCAGAGTACAGTGGGGCTCTAAACCAGTGTCACAAGTTGGTGCCCTGAAAAAAAGTCTGTAAAATGAAGATTTGTGTGCAGGAAGGTTATTGGAGATATGCTTTCAAGTACATTACATGTGTGAGAGAGAAGGCAGAACTGGGCAGAAAGAAAAAATGAACTGGTCATACAGTAGCAACTAAGGCCTTAGCTAGTACCAATGGGAGCTCTCAAGCTGAAATGGCCCTTCAGAGTAGTCCAGAATTGAGGTAAGGATTCTTGGCCTTCATATCTCCATGTTGGTTAGTCATTGGGTACAGCCTGATGCAAAGGAAAAGGTGCAGTGTGATAATAATTGTTTAATAGTCAGCTCTTCCAGGGGTGGGAGCTGGGGAGGAAGCCCTGATTTTGTAGCATTTGCTTATTTCAATGGTGTAATCATTGCCACCATGCCTAATTTCATGTTACAAATATGACATTAACTAGCTCACAAAATCCCTGAAAACTTAACCATAAACTCTTGTGAACCAGCACAAGCTGACTGCAGCATACTAATAATGGGATGTGACCTTGGGAAATATGGCTTTCCTTGGCTGAAGGAAATTCCTAGAGAGGCATCAGCTATCATCTCCTAACACTCCCAGTAGTTAGGAGAATGAGTTCCATCTGGGTGACACACCATAGCATGGATTACATGTAGTGTATGTTAAAATTATTTCATATATTTTAACCAACACAAAGCACTTAGTTCTATTTAGCATTTTCCATCCAGTGAAGTGATTTTAATATTTTGTTAAGTAAATTAAGTGGAATTCTATTTCTATTGGGTAACATTGGTTGAGTCATCTAAACTCTGCTTTTGTAGAAGACAGTTGTCAATACTGAGATATTTGCCAAGGATACTGTTGGACAAACTGTACAACTATCTGAAGCACTTGACTCAATTTTCCCATCAATGGACCTGTTACTGGATGAATTTGACCAAACTGATTTATGTTTAGTAGTATAGATAAGTATTGAGAGTTGGAAGCCTTTGGTTTTAATTTCTCTTTCTAAATCCAACCCTTGCTTTATCAAACCTCTTTGGCACTCCACTTTCTCATTATACAATACTAGAGGCCCCATGCATGAAATTCGTGCACAGGAGTAGGCAGGGGGTCCCTCAGCCTGGCCTGCACCCTCTCCAATCTGGGAACCCTCGGGGCTGCTGGCTCCTAACCGCTCACCTGCCTGGCTGGCCTGATCCCCCTAACTTCTCTCCCCTGATGGTCTGATCCCCCTAACTGCTCTACCCTGCCTGCCTGATCCCCTCCAACTGCCTCTGCCCCAGCCCTGCCACCATGGCTTTGTCCAGAAGAATGTCTGGAAGATGTTCAATCTAATTAGCATATTACCTTTTTATTAGTATAGATGCCACCTTGTCCTAAAAATGCAGGTTGTTAGCAGGTTTTCCTATTGTGGAAGGAGAGCCCGCAATAGCATCCTGGGTTCTGACCAGGGCTTATGCACTGGTGCTTTATCTCAGCAGATGAGATTCCTAGAAGAAGATTCTTGGATGTACCTTGAACATTTGTATCGATTTTGCCAAATCCTCCTCCAAAAATGTTGAACCACTTTAAACTCCCACCAGCAACCATGCGTGTGCCCTCTGTCCTACTTTGATGCCAATGTCATTGATTTCCCCTAGAAACTTCCCTCTCCTCAGCTGGGACTGCTTGGCACTTGAGCCAACCTCACGGTTCAGCCCAGGACTTGATTTCCCGAGATAGAATTATGAGGAAAATAGTGTTCCTCTACCCTTCTGGGTTCTTACTGGAGGCGCTTGTAATGAAAGACAGATTACCAAGAGAAAAATAAAAGTTTGTTAACATGTGTACCTCATGTATATGTGGGAGATCCCAGGGAAAAATGATTAACTCCCCAAGTTGTCTTAGAATCCAGGTTTAAATACCTTCTTCCTAGGGAAAGGGGACGAGATATGTAGGCCTCTTAGAGGAGAGTACATGAGTTTTAGGAAAGATGAATGGGGGTGGGGAGATACTTTGTAACAAAGTTTGGGTGTGATGTCAACTTCAGTCTCCTGTCCTGTGACAGGAGTCAGTCTTCACTGGCTGATGACACTTTCGCCATCAAGGGAACATTTTGGGGGGGTCCAATTTTAGACAGATCAGAGACTTCAGTGAAAGCCTCTCCTTGCATTTGCTGTTTTTCAAGCATCTGCAGCTCAAGATCATCAATATAACAACACAGCATATGTTGGGGTGGCATGTTCTCTGACCTTCAGAATGAACCCAACAAAAGCTTGTTTCCTCTTAGATGATTTGCCACAGTAGTGTTATTCCCTGGAGACAGTATTCTGACCAGACCTTTCTGGGAGTGGTCATAACATATGCTGTGCTTATAGAAAGGTGTAGGCCATATCACTAAATAAATCAGGGTCAGTTTTCTCATCTTGTGGAAAGGGAGATAAAGTTATGATAGTATATCTCCCTTTCCACAGGTTTCCTGCAGATTTGTGTCTCTGCTGTAGCCCCAATTACCCCAGCACCTCCACAGCTCTGGGGCTTGGGGCCGCTGGGTGCTGGGCCCCCCTGTGGGCTATGTCTCTGCTCCTCCAGCCCCAGCACCACCACAGCTGCAGGGCTTGGGGTTGCTGGGTGCTGGGAACCCCTGTGGGCTTGTGTCTCTGCTCCTCTGACCCCAGCACTGAGGCAGGGCTTGGGGCTGCTGGATGCCGGCCCCCCTGAGGGCTATGTCTCTGCTCCTCTAACCCCAGCAGCATCAGCACCTCCATGGCCACAGGGCTTGGGGCTGCTGGGTTCTGGCCTCCCTGTGGGCTATGGCTCTGCTCCGCCAGCCCCAGTGACCCCAGCGGCCCCAGCGCTGCCTCAGCTGTGGGGCTTGGAGCTGCTGGGTGCCGGGCTCCCTTGAAAGCTTGTGTCACTGCTCCTCCACCCCCGTGGCAGCATTGACCAAGCAGGCCCAGAGGCCCTCTGCCAGTGGGCTGGGGCAGAACGTCTGCGTCATCACCATGGCGATGACGCAAGATTCTTGTCCCAGCCACCACCATCTTTGTCTTAGAGTGACGCCTAATTTGCATGTTACTCTTTTATTAGATAGGACTAGAGGCCCAGTGCACAAATTTGTGCACTGGTGGGGGCATGGCCTGAAGGGATTGGCCCACTGTGGGAGCACCGCTCATCCCGGTCAGCCGAGCAGCTGTGGTCTCGCCCTCTGAGCAGCTGCAGAATAAGGAAATTAGTCTGAGCTGATATTTTGGGGTAATGTCTTGAGTAAAGGCGTGTTCTATGTCCTGGAGGAATCTGGCAGAGAGCTTTGCACCCCAAAGCTACTTGGTGAATGTCCTTGATATGTGATGCCAGATCGGTGACACCATTGGGGATATTCAGGGCAGCTATGCTCCAGGATCTTCAGCCATCAGGACAGCCTTCCCAGGGGGTCCACAGTTATGTTTCCTCTTGCCATCCTCCTATGCCAGCTCCCTGTGCTCTTTCTAGAACACACCTTAAAGGGCCTGCATCAGCTGGTGGGGTCAGGCCAGAGTCTGTATTGTCTCAGGTATTTAATAGATACAGAGACTCGGCCTCACCCCGGGCCTGCTAGTGGATGCTCCCATTGTGGGAGCGCACTGACCACTAGGGGGCAGCTCCTTCATTGAGTGTATGCCCCCTGGTGGTCAGCATGCATCATAGCAACTGGTCAACTGGTCGTTCTGCCATTTGGTCATTGGGCTTTTATATATATAGATGTGATTATGCACAAGGGAGACTGAATCCCTTTTATGGATCATGAACTAACTCCAAGAATATCCTAAGAGTATTTGAAGGAAGATTAGAGCATCACAATACATGTGGAACCCCTTAAGGTAATTATATTGAAGGAGCTAATGGTCTATTGGAAACAGGTTACAATGTGTGTGTGTGTGTGTGTGTGTGTGTGTGTGTGTGTGTGTGTGTGTGGTGTTTAAATCAACTTCATAACTTACTAGTTATACCTATAAAAGTGAAGATTATCAGCATTAGCTCAAAGGGGAAACTTTCTGGGGGTATTTAACAAGTGCAAAGGTTTTTGAAAATAGATAAAGCAATGTGTAAATGCAAAAGACCAGCCACTGAAATTAGTTAAACATAGTCACATCCTGGGATTAAAAGTTCCCATTTAAGCATGTATAATTAATATTTACCAATGGCAATAGGACATTTTCCTTTCTTCAAGGAGTTCAGAATGCTCGCCAGGCATTATCTAATTAAATTATTCAATGTACCTGTGAAATGCATTGGAATCTACATTTTATAGATGTAGGTACTGAAGCACAAATGGGCTTACACTAAACCCATTTGGCATGCCAAAGGCAAAATTGAATACGACTTCCAGTCTTATTATCTGGTTGCCATTCTTCAACCATGGCTCTCTCTATTCCATTTTATTTTAGCATAGCCTTACTAATTAGCATAGTTTCATAAGTCTAGGAAGAATTAAATTGAGTGCAAAGTAATTCCAATTATAGAAAAGTTAGATTTTTAAAAGTTGAACTTACTCATAATATTAGTAGCACTTGTAGGTGAGTGTACTAGTAAGTTGGTGCCATGTATTGTCTGTAATGTCCTTGGTAAGGTTGGGAACAGTTGGTTAAAATCTATTGGAACATATTTAGGAGTTTGGAAATGAAAAGCAACAGTGGTTAGTGCAATGTCTCTGTCCTCTCTTCTTGGGTATAATAATAGCTACTGCTTTTTGAGTGGTATGTGCTAGCCCATGATATTAATTGCTCCTTTAATCATCACTATGACCTCATAAAGCACATATTTATTATCTCCATTTTGTGAATGAGACAGATAGAGATTAAGTAATTTACCTAAGGGTATACAGCTAATAACTGATGACATTAGGATAGAAACCTAGGTTTTCCAGCCCCAAAACCTCTTAATTATTCTATCTTTTCTTTGCTATATTTATTGTTGTTCCTGTCTACTTTAGAATTGGCAGCTGTACACATATCTGTCTTGTCCTTATGCCTTATCCATAGTCCCTGAACATATCTTACCCTCAGGTCTGGGCTTCTAATCTTGCTCATCTTGGATGCTTAAGATAGAAATCATTTACAAAATGATTATAACACACTTATTTACTTTTCTCAACCTGTAGTTTTGGGTAATATATTTACTGACATATTGCTGCCATAACCTTCTTGCTTTGTTGGTTACAGTAATCATCATGTGTATGCACTTGGCCTTGATTATGAGAGGGACTCAGACATATTCCTTGGAATGGGCTCATGATCTAAAAAATGACTGATGGAACCTATGTCCTTGTTCTCTATGATGCCCTACTCTACAATTTACCTTATAAGCATATCCCCTACCAGGTCCCGAAGAATAATCCAAAACTCTGGAAAGCCTATGATGCTGTGTCCACCATTACAGTGGAGTCCCAAAAACAGACATTCTATCAAGCCTATACAGAAGCAGCAACTAGAGGTGAAATTCTTGAGAAATTGGAGTCAGATCAACTAAGCACAGATCCAAAATTATGAGGAAGAAACTAAAAAATCATGAAGGTAAATATTTTTCCTATTAAAAGCCTCTATTCTATAGGAAACCTAATCAGTAACAGGCAATCATACATAAATGAAAAACACGTTTTATTTGCAGAAAGCATTTATAAAACAAACACACATTATATTTTTGGAGATCTTTTTTCACCTTCAAGCAACCCACAATGACAGCATAATGACAGCATACAGCCATGAAGATTAAACAAAATATACTTAAGAATGGGGCAATCTACACTAATAAAAGAGAAACATGCAAATTGGTGTCACTCCACTATACCCCAAGCTACGTGCACCAGCCAATCAGAGCACCTATATGCAAATTAACCCAACCAAGATGGCCGCCGGCAACCACGGAGCTGGAGCAAGCAGGAGGCTTGGTTGCCCCAGCGATGGAGGAAGCCAAGCTTCCTGCCTGCCCTGGCCAGCTGTGGCCTCCACTCAAGGCAACAAAATTTCAATTATAGAAGATAAATAAATCCCAGATACTTGCTTCCAGCCAGCCTAGCTGGGAGCTTGGGTCCCTGGGGGCCATGGCCAGCCTGCAAATAGCCATCAGTCCCTCACCCAGACTGGCCACACCCTCATGGGGTGAGGGTCTCCACTGGGGGGCTTGACCAGCTGCAAACAGTCATCAGCCTCTCACCCAGACTGGCCAGGCACCCCAGCAGGACTCCCCACCCTGAAGGGACTGTGGCCAGCCTGAAAATGGCCCTCAACCCTTCACCCAGGCTGGCCAGGCACCCCAGTGGGGACCCCCACACTGAAGGGACTGTGGCCAGCTTGCAAACAGCCATCAACCCCTCACCCAGGCTGGCCAGGCATCCCAGCAGGGACCTCCACACTGAAGGGGCTATGGCCAACCTGCAAATAGCCATCAGCCCCTCAACCAGGTGGTGGGAGCTTCTCCTGCCTCCTCAGCAGCACTAAGGATGTCTGACTGCAGCTTAGGCCTGCTCCTTGCTGTCAAGTGGACATCCCCCTGGCTCCCAGGCTGCCAGAGGGATGTCTGACTGCCAGCTTAGGCCTGATCCCTCAGGGAGCAGGCCTAAGCCAGCAGGTGGACATCCCCGAGGTGTCCCAGACTGTGAGAGGGTACAGGCAGGGCAGAGGGAACCCCCCCCCCACCAACTGCACAAAATTTTATGCACCGGGCCTCTAGTCTGTATTATAAAAGGCCTGTGGCCCTAACGCCGTAAAGACCAAAGACTGGCACAGGTGGGTGTAGCTGTGAGCACTGTGAGGCCACACAGGTGGGCAGGGCCAAATGATTTCATGTGCTGGGCTTCTAGTAAAACTAGTGCTGTTCAAAGGGGCCTAGTAAGAAGAAGTCTTGTTTCTGACCCAAGTTCTGAACCAATTCAACAATAAAACAAGAGAGCTGGTATATAAGAAGACATTACCTTTATTATTGATAAAGCTTGTATTAGAGAGTTTGGCTTCTATCTGCAGGTATTTGACCTTCCCATGAATGTATCTGAGGATTAAATCTGACTTCTCCATCTAGTCATCAATACTACTAGATCACCATATTCCTGCCTTATGGCAGCATGCCATTGTAAAATATATAGCCTGGAGAAGCATAGAAGAGCATGTGTTCCCTATTTGTATGTAGGTCACTCCCAAGAGAAAGATGTTAAGAGAAGCTAGGCCACATATGTTTAGTTCTCTTTTCAAACTAACCAGTCCAATTAAATCACTTCACCTTTGTAGGAAGAAATGAGAAGAAAGGTCAGGTGTGTTTTCCTAATAGATTTACCTCTATATGAAAGAAATTATTTGGAATTAGAAAGACTTCTTACCTTCTTATCCAATATATAAGAAACAATATTTAGACGAATGCATGTATAAATCACTGCCAATTAAAGGCAGAGGAATGAAAAGGAATGGGGAGGGGAAAAACAGAAAAAAGAATGGAGAGTAAAGGCAAAAACAAAGAGGAAAAATACACACACACACACACACACATACACAAAGATGAGGAATATAAGATGAACATGGGGAGGCCAAAGATATCAGTTAGATTAGAAAAAATACAGAGGGAAGTTTTATAGGTTGGAGTCCAGATGTAGAAGGCAGTAATTTCCAGGAGTATTGAGAATGACACATAAATAAGCTTTAGGTGCTCTAGCATTTGCTAGCATACTGTATTAATTATAATGCTTCTGTCTGCAAGTAACAGACAGCTCAACACAAAATGATCCAAGTGATTTTCATTTTCAAAATTTGAAGCTATGGGAGATCCAGTGTCAGTTATTCATCAGCTCAATGATGTCTTCAATGAATCAGTTTCTTTTCATCTTTCCACTTTACAAGTCATAGCATGCTAGCTTGATCTCATGTGCCCAATATGGCTGCCGCAGTTCCAGACATCACATACCGCTGGACTTGTCTACAGACAAAAATGTGGAATGTTCCTCTCACAGAAGCTCTTAAAGCAAACTTCTCCCCACATGGTTATGGTCACAATCTTGTCCCACCCTCATACTTAAACCAATAATTTAGAAAGATGAATGAGACCACTGCGACTGACCCTATGGGTAATGGAAAACTGAACAAAATTGGGATTTTGTTAGCAAGGAAGAAGGCTGTCATCTCACATTCTCCATGATATTCTTTTTATCCACTCTTTATTTCTTTATCCTGTGGACTGCTTCTCTCTCTGAATAAGTGATTCAGATGATACTTAGGATTTACTTATCTCCTTCTCTCCTGAGTATTGATAGCAAAGATTTTACTGATTATTGTTCTGATGAAAAAAGTGACTAGCAGAGATATTAACAGTGCTGGACACACACACACACACACACACACACACACACATTTAACTGAAAACAATCAATTTGGTCAAGAATTGCAAGGATCCCTCAAATTGCTAAGAATGGTTGTTCAAAACAGTTGTTTGGTGTACTTATAGTAAGCCAAAATATAGTGGATCCTTGTACTTTTAGACAATGATATGGCATCACTTAGATATAGACTAGATTGTCTTTGTATTTTAATCACAGGATTTAGGGAAAGAGGAATGTGTGTGTGTGTATGTGCGCATGCCTGTGTATTATAAATATATATGAGCAGATATTTTGATACAAAGAGTTCAGACCTGCTCTTAATATTTGATCCAATCTCTTTGAGCTTGTGGAAAAGGTAATTAAGGCAAAAAAAAGAGAGATACCATTAGCTTGGTTGCCAAGCAGCCTGTACTCAGCTTTATACAAGGAAATAGAGCTAAAAAATACTCTAAAGCTTATAAAAAGCTTTTTTAGATGCACTTCCACCCCCACTTTGCAGGTGCCTAATCTTTACCTTCATAACCAAAGAATAAAGAGTGAGACAATTATCTTCACATTTGTGATAAACAAAGTTTCCCTACCACCATTTCTAAATGATGTTGTTTTAAGGTATTTTTGAAGGCAGCTGGTATAGTAGAAAGAGCATATAATAAGGAGTTAGATAAACTCTGGTAAATCTCAGCTCTCATTTTTACTAGTTGTGTGTCCTTAGGCAAGGTACTTAGACTTCTTTTTTCAGTTACAATTTATGTTCAGTATTATTTTGATTAGTTTCAGGTGTTCAGCATAGTGGTTATATTACTTAGACATTTTAAAATATGCTTTTTATTGAATTTTAGAGAGAGAGAGAGGAAGAGCAAGGAATAGAGAGATAGAAACATCGATGGGAAACATCATTATCAGCTGCCTCCTGCATGCCCCCTTCTGAGGATTGAGCTCACAACCTGAGCATGTGTTCTGACTGGAAATCAAATCTCTGACCTCTTGGTTCATGGGTTGACACTCAACCACTGAGCCATGCCTGCCAGGCTACTTAAACGTTTTTGAATTTCAGTTTTCCCATCTGTGAAATGGATTAGTGGTCTACATCTTCTAAGATTACTGTGAATATTAAACAAAGTAATGGTGTATAAAGTATCTAGCAGAGTGCCTGGCTCATAGCTACCTTCTTTTCCATTTCCTCTCCTTTGGGCCAGAATGATCATTTTTTAAAATATATATTTTATTGATTTTTTTACAGAGAGGAAGGGAGAGGGATAGAGAGTTAGAAACATCATTGAGAGAGAAACATCGATCAGCTGCCTCCTGCACACCCCCCACTGGGGATGTGCCCACAACTAAAGTACATGCCTTTCACCGGAATCAGTCTGCAGGCTGAAGCTCTATCCACCGAGCCAAACCGGTTAGGACAAGAATGATCTTTTTGATGTGATTTAGCATTAAACTACAATCTGACTTCAGCTTCCTACTCTCTCGTTTTCTAATTACTGGCAGAGACACTCAGTAGTTCCAACTTTCAAAATTATTTTACTTTCAACATCCAAAATGATATTTTCTCAGATCAAATTATGTAATTCAACATTTGCTTATCTCTGAGCTCCTGTATTTTTTTTTCTATTCAGTCAACAGATCAGCAACTATTTATTGAGTACCTGCTATGTACCACACACTATGTTGAACTCCAGATAGAATAGTGAACAAGATAAGATTTTTGTCAGTTGTGTGTTGGCGTCAGTCCACAAAAGCCAATTGTGTGAAAATTGTTGGAGCAACACAGATTTTGTGGACTGGCTACAATGCACAACTGACAAAAATCTTGTGGTAGATACTGGAAATATTGGGGGGAACACATTGTAAGCTACATGATTGTCTAACCAATATGCTATACACCTGAAACTAATATAAAATAATATTGAATGTAAATTGTAATTGAAAAATTAAAAAAAAAAACACAAAAAGCAATTGTGTGCATCTTTTCTCAACTCACTGTCAGTGGCATCATGATGGTAGCTTGAAATCAGGCATTGTGAGAATATTTACACCACACAAATTGATAAACGCTACAAGTAAGAGCTTTTTTCCTTCTCCTGGAGATGTTAAACATTTGCTAGCACATCATTTGTCCCTACTCTTATGGGGCTTAAATTCAAGTGAGAGATATAGGTAGTGAATGATTCAATAAAATATGAAAAATATGGTTATAGTTTTGCTTTGCCCTATAGCTTACAGTGGAATCGAAATGTCTGCACAAAGGTTATATTGCCTATAGCAATGGTTTGCAACCTCTTTTCTTTTATATCCTTGCTTCTTTAAAAAGTAAAACAATTGCCCTGACTGTTTTGACTCAGTGGATGGAGCGTCAGCCTGTGGACTGAAGAGTCCCAGGTTTAATTCGGTGAGGGGGTATGCAGGAGGCAGCTGATTAATGTTTCTCTCTCATTGATGTTTCTAACTCTCTATCCCTTTCCCTTCCTATCTGTAAAAAAATCAATAAAATATATTAAAAAAATAAAAAGTAAAACAATAAAAAATGAAAGTGATAAATACACATAAATTTAAAAAGTCAAGAAATGCTAAAAGTTTTGTATTACCAACAAAGCATTCCTTAGGTCTTCCCCCGACCCTTCATCAGAAGCAACACTTTCATATCTTTTAAGTCTCTATTGTGGTATTTACTTCTACATTTACTGCCACTGGTCTCTTGATTTATCAATTTTGGCATCATTCATGGATTTTCTTTTATAGTTGAGAGTTGTTATTTCATATACTTCTTTATCTTTAAACCTTCAATATAGTTATATCACAATCTTTATATTTACTATTTTCAATATTATACCTATGTAAATATAATTCATAGCTGATCAATGTAGTATATTATGGTAATAATTAATTTTATATATAACTTTTGATTTTTACTGGATTTCATAATTATTGTATTTTTAAATTTGTTTACCATAATTTAAATTTCTAAGTCTTTCAGTACTGTCCAATAAAGCTATAGAATCTTCTCAAAATAATTTTATATATGATAAAACCTGTTAAATCCCTTATCAATTTCATTTGTTTTTCTTGAGGTTCTCTGTTGTCTTTCTATTCCAATCTAAACCTTTTGCACAACTATTGTGGTAAGATCTCCCTTTTCATGTCTCTGGAAAATTCTTTCCTCTTTCTTATGTGCTTGATCCACTGTTTCATGGATCTTATGTCTCCCATTTTCTTAGTTTACTCATTGGTGGAGCACATCCTCTAATAGTTTCTAAGAAAGATATACAGGAGGTAAATTTTTGAGATTTTGCGTGTCTGAAAGTCATTATTCTATCTTCACCTTTGATTATTTGAGAATATAAATCTAGGTTAAAAATAATTTTCCCTCAGCAATTTGAAGACATGGCACATTGGCTTTTAGTTTCCACTGCTGGTGTTGAGAAATCCAATGTCATTCTTATACCTGATCCTATGATGCAACCTGTTTTCAATCCTCCTTATCTTCCCCAGAAGCTTTTAAGATTATCTCTTTATTCTTGATATTATGAAATTTCATGGTGATGTCTGACATATATTATGCTGTACATTTGGTGGAGACTTTCAATCTAGAAACTTATTCTGCATAGAAATTTTTCTTGTTATTTATTTGATAATTTCCTTAACAACATTGTCTTTGTTATCGCTGGAAGTACTCTTCATTGGATATAAGATTGCCTGGGTTAATTTTCTTTTGTCTTATTATTTCTCTTGTGTTATCATATTTTTGTCTTTAGTTTTCTTTCTGGAAGAATTCCTCAATATTTGTTTGAACTCTTTAAAAACAAAATTTGCTATCACAGTTTTAATTCCAAGAATCAATTTTCATTGTTTGATTATTTTATTTTAATAACATTCTGCCATTGTTTCGTAAGTATAATATTTTCTCTTATTTCTCTGAAGATGTACATTATAATTCCCTTGAAGTTCTCTTCTCTCTGTGTTTTCCTCAATTCCTATTTTTTATGCTCCTTTGTTTTGGTGTTTCTATTTTATTTTTAGAGCTTTCCCTAAATGTTTGGTGATTCTGCCTGTCTGTTTATACTTAAGAGTTAAGCTCTAAGTGAAACATGCCAGAGAAAGACAAGTATCACACGATCTCACTCATATGTGGAATCTAATTAACAAAATAAACTGATGAACAGAGTGGATTCAGAGACATGGAAGCATAGATCAGACTGTGCAATCTTGGAGGGAAGGTAGGGAGTGTGGGTGGTTGGGAGGTGATCAACCAAAGACCTTGTATGCATATATGCATAATCCATGGACATAGAGAATAGGGTGGTGAAGGCCTGGGTAGGGCGGGCTGGAGGGGGGTCAATGGGAGAAAAAGGAGGCCATAGGTAATACGTTCAACAATAAGGATTTGTTTTTAAAAAGATATTTAAGACAAAGAGTTAAGCTCTAAAAGGAAGATTTGAAGGTGTATGTACATGGTGGGTATGTTGACCAGTGGGTTTCAGTACAGGGCAACTGGATAACAGATTTTTTTTCTTTTTTTGACAATATCTGTAGGTCTTGTCTGTTGGGCTAGTCACTTTCTTCAGAGAAGAATGCTCCAGTCTCTTTCTTGGAAATCATAATCCTGGCTGTCAGTATTCTAGGAACCATAATGGGTAAAGGAGACTGGGACTCTTCATCATTAAGTATGAAGACTTTAAATCCATGTCTCTTTTTCTGTGGCCCACCTAACTCCCACTTTCCTTTGGATCAAGTGTCCCAGATCTGGAGCTGCTCTGAATTAATTTAACCTCTTTTCCATGGAGATCTGACTATCCTTAGTAGAAGTGTGGATGGCAATGTCTAGCTGCTCTTTACACAGACACTCAAGCAGCCCTCCCTCTTTTAGAGCTCTGCCTCACAACAACTTCCATAGTAATTGGTGCCTCTAATTCCTAAGCCTTTCCGGGATTCTCAGGGGGCAATCTGCTTGTTGCTTACCAATATTCACCTCTTCAAGTACTTAGGTTTAATCACCCTCCACTCTGCTAAATTAGTTGCCACTCCTGTAGCAGCTTTTCATCTTCATTTTCTGTGGTTTAGAGTTACAGACGGCTGCTAACGCCATTAGATATGGAGTTTTTTGTTCCTTGTTCTCTTTGTTGTTTTGGAGTGATGTTTAAGAGAAGGAAGGGAGTTAAGAAAAAAATGTATTTCACTATCTTTAATCAGGAAGTCATGAAGAAAAAAAAGAAGTTACAAAGGGGTGTACCTTTTTTGATGCATTTACCACAATCCTTTAATTAATTAAGCAAGTATTTATTAAGCTCAGGTATAACATGGTAGCTAAGAGCACAGGCTTTGAAGGTGGACTGATGTAAATTTACTTAAGTTATATAACTTTTTAATTTTTTAAAAATTGAGAATAATACTAGTAACTACCTCATACAGTTATGAGGATTAAATAAGTTAACATACATAAAGAGCTAGCCTGGCACCTTAAGCTCCTCAATAAATGTAAATTATTATTGTTATTATTTTAAATATATTTTTTATTGATTTCAGAGAGGAAGGGAGAGGGAGAGAGAAATAGAAACATCAATGATAAGAGATAATCATTGATCAGCTGCCTTCTGTACTCCCCACACTGGGGACTGAGCCCACAACCTGGACATATGCCCTAACCAGGAATCAAACCATGACCTCCTGGTTCATAGGTCAACGCTTAACTGCTGGCTGGGCAATGTTGTTATTTTTATTATTACTATGGGCTAGTCCCTGTGCAGGTAATATAATGTAGAACCAAGAAGGACAAGATCTTTCCCCATTGAAGGGGAACAGTTTTAGTATTTCAGGGCATTAAGACATTGGGTATAAAACTGGGATTTTATTACCTATTGGTCACAAATTCAAGACTGGAACAAAAAATTTGAACACTGCAATTTCAGTATGATATAACTAGAGTCCTGTTTCCTCTTCTGAAATGCAAACAGAAGTAGCTATTATGTATTCAGCGCTTATTCTGCACAATTATAGTTTACATAAATGATCCCACTAAGCCTAAGATTAGGTATTAAAAGCTCCATTTTATGGACAATGAAACTGAGGCACAAGGTAACTGGCCCAAGGCAATACAGCTTGCAAGTGGCAGAGCTAGGATTTCAACCTAAGTCTGCTACCAAAATCTGACCATTTAACAACACATTAGCCTTTAAAGCAATTACATTGTGTTCCATGTCTAGTGCTTTACTCAAAGTAACATTACTAAATGACTAATACTTTGATTGGAATGGGTTGGTGGGATTTTTTCCCTTCTGATATAGGAGGTGATAGGGCTTTATGAGAACCCACGGAAAGAGAACAATAAATCAGAAAGAACCGACTAGGGGAGTGGGACACCAGTGACAAATTTCCTAATTTGGTCTCAGGATGATTGGGCAAGTTTTATTACTTTGTACCTTTATATTTTGGCACAGAATAGGCTTCTGAAATAAGGTTTTAGTGTCTGCATTCTTCTTTTTTATTGTATTCCAATTTTTTCCAATGAAATTCCATTGACTACAAATGCATATTTCTGGAACACATATTTTGGATGTTTTTCCAAATGTGGTCTTCTTTGGCTAAGCAAAGGAAGTCTTCTGTATTTCTCAGCAACCCTGGAGGACCTTAAGCTTCTTGCACTTATTGTTTTCCACCACCCTAAATATGGATGCCTGGGATGCTAGGGTGAAGGGAATGTGGTTAAGATTAGAGCATTCCAGGATGGGGCCCACCACATAGGTTGTCAGAAAAGGTTGCCTACAGCTCACAGTGACTAAAACTGTCTTTGTACCTCATTCTTTATATAAAATAAGGCCATTGTATTCATGAGTATCATATCAAAGAGATTGGGTTATTAGCCATCTCTAGGCTAAGTCCATGCTTCCAAGGACAAAACTTTTTGGAAGACATTTTTGTGTTTTTCAAGCATAATGACTCTGAACTGATGATAGTCAACTCAGTAACAGCATGAACCATCATAGTCAACAAATCCTATACAACAAAAGCCGAATATACTAAGTGTCCAGTCACTGGTCGACTGTTCAACCAATCAAAGCGAATATGCTATTGATATGCTAAGGCTGCTCAACTGCTCACTATGATGTGCACTGACCACCAGGGGGCAGACAGTTGCTATGACATGCACTGACCACCAGGGGGCAGACGCTCCAACTGGTAGATTAGCTTGCTGTTTGGGACTGGCTGATCAGGACTGAGCAAGATTGGCCAGATGTGCCCTGAAGCCCTCCTTTGGTCCTTCCCCGGCCTGGTCATGCACCAGTGGGGCCCCTCAGCCTGGCCTGCATCCTCTCACAATCTGGGACCCTTCAGGGGGAAGTCAGAGAGTCCGTTTTGGCCAATCCCACAGGCCACTTCCCTCAGGAGGGTGACAGATGCAGGGCTCATGGCTGGTGAGCACTGCTGCGGAGGTGCAAGCCTCTCCCTATTGGGACTGATTGGGCACAAGCCCGAAGCAGGTGTAGTGAGTGAGGCCAGGATGAGCAGGAATGGCAGGTAGGAGCTGCTGGCAGCATTGGACTGCAGGTTTCAGCCCGATGCCCACAGGCCATCCCGAGGGACCCCACCTCTGCACACATTTGTGCACTGGGCCTCTAGTTCAAATATAATTACTTGTGGGTCAGACCTTGTTCTCTCAGATGCAAGCTCCAAAATGCTGAGGGTAGGGCTAGCTAAAGTCAATGAATAACAAGTAAAACTTTTAATTATCATTCACTTATTCAACATTCATTCAGATTCAAGTCTACAAGCAGGTAAGTCATCAGTGGTTTCCCAATTCTGGACTGTGATATCAAGAAGGTCATCTGTCTGACAGAAGTCCTGCCAATTCTGTTTATCTTCTTTAGAGCTATAGTCAAAAGACAGGGCAGAGGGTTGTGGGGAGTGTTCTTGTTTCTCTGTCCTACTTTCTACCTCGTCCTCTTCTCATTATTTAGAGCAGCTGCAACTAGAGACTTTTGCTAATAAAGTGTGTGTGCCTTTTATTTATGGGAAGGGGCAATTCTCATTGCTGAAGGGCAGAATGGGCAAAATAAGAACACAAACCAGCTACAACACAAATCCAAGCCCTTGTAATAAGTGTGGGACATTGTGACAGTCACTCTTTTGCAGCGGAATGCTGTTGCTACAGCTATGTTTTTCACCTGAGTTTTAAGGTCCTCTACCATGCCATACTTTTGTGGCTGTGCATGTATGTATGTGTGTGTGTGTGTGTTATGTGGTGGAGGCCAGAGAATTCTGAACAACAAGGTTTAGATTTCAGTAATCTTGGAGAGCTGCTGTCAGTCAGCTCTAACAGGGGTCAATCTGAGAACACAAAGGGGACTGTAGCCTGGCCAGCTGAAAACCTTTCAGATGGGTCAACTCAGAGGTGACGATATTGTTTTTAAGAGTTTCAATCTTTGCTTTTGGCTATAGGTAGATGTAGTTTCTTTTCCAGAAAGCTCTGTGCCTTTCAAAACAGAATAGTAACATTCACTCTACTTTCAGGGGCTTACTGCCCTGTGGCTTTCTACTCATTCATTTTACTAGTATTGATTTTGTACTACATCTTCCAGCCTTCACATATTGTCATAACCTACCAATGCCTCAGAAAATAGGCAGGCTCTTGCAGAAATCCTAAAGAGTATTAAATGAAGCAGCTGAGAATGTCAGGAGGAATAGTTAGTGAAACCCCTTAAAGGGACTTCAGTGTGTGCTAGGCATCTAAGGGTAGATGTCTTGGTGGCTGCATATGTCACCCATTCACCATACCGATTTGTATAGTGCATGTTAAGGCAGAGTGGTAAAGGGAGGTCATTGAAACAAAGCTCATGAGACCAAGGTGTTGATTTCTGTGCTGATATTAGTTATTTCTGTTATCTGAGATAAA
This sequence comes from Murina feae, assembly GCA_004026665.1. NCBI lineage: Eukaryota > Metazoa > Chordata > Mammalia > Chiroptera > Vespertilionidae > Murina > Murina feae. Next base: position 19,423 of record PVJC01028347.1, read on the forward strand.
GTTTTGGGGTTGAACGACTAGAAGCATGGAGTAACTTTTAAAAATGGAAAAAGGCTCATTGTAGATTGCAGAGGGAGTTGTGATAAAGATTAGAATTTTGATTTGGGGTACATTAAAATTTAACATCCAAATAGATATACCAATTAGTCAGTTGACCATATCAGTCTGGAATTTAGGAAAGAGGCCTGAGCTAGAACTATAAATTGGAGATTTATGACAAAGATATGGAATTTAAAGCCATGAGACTAGAAGAGATTACCAATGGAAAGAGTATAGATAGAGAAGAGGGTGAAGGACTGAGCTGTGGGGCATTCCAATGTTAAAAGGTCAGAGAAATGAAGAATTATATATATATATATGCCAAAAAAAGGTGTGCAAGCTAAGTTTGATCCCTGGACTAGACTAAGAGTTTGGAAATTTCATAGGAGTTCAGAACTAGGAGGAACCACACAGAACATCTATTTCAATCAAGAACGCTAAACTAAGAAATAGGAGACCTCAGTTCTAGTCCTGGTTTTATACTTAGGTGAGTGACCTTGAAAAATCACTCAACTACTCTGGGTTTCCCTTTTGTACCTAGAAAGAAAGATTGCTAGACTAGACAATCTCTTCATTTTTGCAGAGAGAAGGGAGAAGTGATTTTACCAACATCCTGGCATTAGGCTAATGTGTCTGCTATATTGTTCATTTTAAACCCTAAATGTGTACTAGACTCCCTGGGAAGTGCTTAGTAATACTAATTTACTGGGTTCCAAACCTACTGTGCCTTATTTTGTTGGTCTGGGTTGGAATGGAATTGGCATTGGTATTTTATATAGTCCCTGGATAATTTTAATGTGCAGCCAAGACTGAAACCCTCTGCTCTACATTAGTAAGGCATAGCATGTCTTGTTAGCTGCTGCAACTCTCTGAATCTTGACTTGTATGTCCACCACAAAAATAATTCACTCGATATTAAATCTTTTAATTCAGAGGAATGTTGTTACAGGAGGAATAGCTTTCTAGATCTTGTGAAACCAACATATCAAGTACCAGCTTTCCCTGAAGCTCAGTTAAATGGTTTGACCATAGTTTTCTTGAATTCCACCCTAGAAGTGAAATGTTATGAAAAACCATGAAACCATAGCTGGTGTGGAGAGGGATGGAGAAATGGATTGTGCCCTCTTCCTTCCTACCTTTATGGAAAAAAGATGCAAGATTTGTTACAAAAATAAACTTACAAGATTAATGAAGACTACATCAGACATAGTATACAAATACTTTTGCTTTATCGTATTTATAAAGCAGGCAGAGTCATGCTGTCTACCATAGCAGCCGTACTGCTTTATAGTGGCTTGTCACCAAGGCTTTGCACTTTGAATACCAATAAGGTATAAGGTCTCTTGATAAAAATCACATTCTCTATATACTACATTTTGCTCTGTATTTGTGGGTCTGTATATGTTAGCATGCATGTTTTCATGTGTATGTGTGGGAATATATGTTTAAAACTGTATTCTATTGGTCACTTTCTCTGTGGTGCATGTGTGTAGGAGAATAGCCATTTTGAACTAAGACAGGATAAGACATGGACTGTGAAAACATTATTTATAGTCTTACCACATATACTTACCACTCTAGTAGTGCCATCAAAGTGATTTTATCATGCATAATGCATCAGTAATTAACCTGGTAAATTTCCATTGAGTGCCTCTTGTCTATTCCATACATGTTTTTGTGTTCTTTTAAAAAATATTTTGTATTGATTTCAGAGAGGAAGGGAGAGGGAGTGAGGGACAGAAATATCAATGATGAGAGATCATCATTGATTGGCTGCCTCCTGCATGTGCCCTACTGGGGATTGAGCCTGAAACCTGGGCATGTGCCCTTGACCGGAATCGAACCAAGGACCCTTCAGTCCGCAGCCGATGCTCTATCTACTAAGCCAAACCAGCTAGGGCCATAAATGTTCTTTTTAGTGCCCTTTATAATTCTAAATCAGTTTCTTAGATTAGAGATATAAAAATATATTCTGTATGACTTGGCTTTCCCATAAAATTATCATATTTGTTATATTTAAAATTGTGAAGGCCTGGGGGAGAAAAACAGAAAAATTCAGGGGAGAAAACAAGCAGGTCCTCAGAAACAATTGTTTTTTCCCTCTCGGTTTTCAGAGCTCTCTTCCACTCATACGTGCAGACCATTATAATGAACACAGGTTTGGAATATACTCAGAGATTGCTCTAGGGGGACTAGGACTGAAGATAATTGTAATTTTTAAAAATAGGTTTCACCGTTGTTTGGAACCATCTACAATTCAATTTACCTTATCACACAAGCCATGAATAATGTTGTGAAAGAAAATGGACGGGCTAGTGCTGCCAGCCTGATTCAGCATTCCAGAAACATGCAGTTCTGTGGATTCAACCAGTTGATACAGATTCAAATTGAAATGGAATTTCGGAATATGAAATCCTGGACACCAACTGGAAAGAATGGGAACTCCATGGAACTTACACTGTGGACATGGAAACAGAACTGCTACAATTCATAGGGACTCCCATTCACTTCCCTCATGGCAGGTCTCCTGGAGCAGATGCAAAATGCTGGTTTGCAGAAGCGAAGATCTACTGAGGAGGTAAGGAATGGAAAATCACTGGTAGTCAATTTGATTCAGCTTGGTGTGTAAGGGAACCACTTTAGGGGAAGGCATATTTAAATATCAGAACACTCATAGATCAATCATTTGCATTCAGCTGACATAAATATCTTGGCATGCTGTGTAGTCAACTTAAAATAATAAGGACAATGAGAAGTACTTTACAGCCTTGCATAATCATCCACAATTTAAAAGCTTCCTCCACTTGTTATTTTTTTATTTAAAATTTTATTTTTTCAATTATAGTTTACATTCAATATTATTTTGTATTAGTTTCAGATTATAGTATAGTGGTTAGACAATGGTATACTTTACAGGGTGGTCCCTCCGATATTTCAAAATACCCACCTGGTACCATACATAGTTAATACACTATTACTGACTATATCCTCTTTGCTGTGCTTTACATCCCATGACTATTTGGTAGCTACCAATTTGTAGTTCTTAATCCCTTTAAATTTTTCACCCAGCAACTCAGCCCCCCTCCCATCTGGCAACCATGAGTCTGTTCTCTGTATCCCCTAGTTATTTTTAAAAGGATCCTACTCCCAGAGGGGTTATTCTAATAAGA
>PVJC01028348.1:0-22612 GCA_004026665.1 Murina feae
GGCGGGGACGTGCGCCTGGACACCGTGGGGAGCGACGGCTACCGCCTCTCCGTGAGCCGGGCCCTGGCCGCCGACCAGGGCGCCTACAGGTGCGTCGTCAGCGAGTGGATCGAAGAGCAGGGCGCCTGGCAAGAAATCCAAGAGAAGGCCGTGGATGTGGCCACCGTGGTGATCCAGCCCACAGGTGAGCTTCCGGGGACGGAGCGTTCGGGCTTGATCTTACTTTCTGGCCAGTGATGGTGTGAGAAGTGGGCTTAGTCTCATCGTGAGAGGAGACGCTGTGTTTCAGGCGGGAAAGTAGACATTTTTTCTCGTTCGCCCATCGTGGACTCTCGTTGTGGACCCTCTTTCTCTCCCTGTCGGCACCCGCGCTGTCCTTGCGGCCTCTTCCTGCATTGTCGGGCTAAACAGCGCAAGGCCCCTGGGACAGTGGGCTGGGCCGCCTGGGCGGCAGTGTTCCCCGCTGTGTGCCCAGTCCCCTCTTGCGTCCCACGTCCTCAGAACTGCTTCCTTTTGCTTCAGCCTGAATCATTTCTGTTTCCCACAGGGGACCCCCCCCCCTCCCCGAATCCCAAACATGTGAGAACGATGGTTAGTGGTATGCCAGGGTACAGAGCGCTGTACCGTTGAAGAGACATTCCTGCCACTGCCCAACCTGAGACCATTCCCTCCATGCGGACCACCCGCAGCTGTGCGGACCTCTTCACGCACCCGGCTCCCTTCTGAGCCGCCGTCCACCTCCACCGGGCCCAGCGGTATCCCAGGGTCTCGGACCACAGTCCTCCGTGGGTGGTACAAACCACGGCACAGACTCAGGGCAACGGTTTCCATACGGACTCCTCTAAAGACTGACTGCTAGTCTGTCCGGCATGGCTACCAGGAGGTCACCATTCAATTCCCAGTCAGGGCATGTGCCCGGGTTGTGGGCTCCATCCCTCGTGGAGGGTGTGCAGGAGGCAGCGAGTCAATGATTCTCAGTATTGGTGTTTACGTCTCTCCCTCTTCCTTCCTCTCTGAAATCAATAAAAATGTATTTTAAAAACATATATACATATATATATTTTTTAAAATGGAAGACATCATCAAATTACGCTTGGCGCCTGTGAAAGGGCCTGCCCGGAGAGGAGGAAGACTTTGGAGAGTAGGTGGAGGTGAGAACTGAGATTGAAAGTCCTTTTCTGTAATTACTATGCCCACCTCATTTTCTCTCTTCATCAAGGTGGGTCTTGAACTTGGACTGAAACCCTAGTCTGAAACATCCTCGGGCTTTGGAAATATTCGTAGGAAAGCACATTACTCCAGAGGGCAGGCGCTGTGGGGCTGGTCCTGCTGGAACGGGCGCCGGCCTTGGTCAGCGAGCCGCCTTCGACAGCGGCTGAAGCTGCGAGGCTCCTGCTAGAGGACCAGGACTGTGCCTGCGCTTCCTGCCCTCCCCCCTCCTCCCCATCCCCCCGGGAGCTGTTGGCTACGTATCATCTAAGCAGCTGTTCCCACAGCATTACCACTGAGTTGAATGTTTTTCTACTCTGATTACAGATGTTCGACTTCTTTTCAAAGCCCCCTAAATACAGTGAAACGTTTCCATGTAAAAAGCTGTGACAGGGGAATGCTGAAACCAGAGCTGCCTCCACACTGTGGCTCCAGGCCCGGCAGCGCTCCTCCTAAATATAGGCCGCTTTTCACCGTCCAGGCCGAGGAGGGAGGGCGGCGGCTCGGGTAACCCCCAAATCATTGCTTTAGTTGGAAAGTACATGCTTCACGCTTGACTCCAAGGAGGTATGTCTCATGGAGTAAATGACGCACTGCGCATGTTGCATTTTGAAGACGGGACTCGTCCGGCGTACGGTCTGGTTTCACTTTCCCAGTCCTCCTGGTTAGGATTCTCCCCTCTTCCACCCAAAAGATGGTTTCACCCTTGCTCCTACCCTCTACCCCCAACCCCCATGCCCAGTCCCCAATGAATACTATGTACCAATCCGCACAGAACCGTCACTTCTCTATAAAACACCCAGGCCTCGCCACACATGTGGAGAAAGTCTCATTGTAGTTTGAAAAATATATGCACGGTAGTGTACCCGTGAAAAGCAGAGTTCCCGGAGGCAGGCAGCCTGGATTTTGAATGTCAGCTCTGCCACCTGTTAGCTGTGTGAACTTGGGCAAGTTCCTTACCTGCTCTGGGCTTCAGTTTCCTTAGCAGTAAAATGGAGATAGTAAGAGTGCCCGCCTCATAGGGTTGCTTTGAAGATTACTATGTATGAAGCCCTCAGAGCAGTGTCTGGCATATAGTAAGCGTATATACATTTTCTTATGAATTAAAAGGCAATGGGATGTGCTTTACGAGTTTTAGAAAAGTGTCTCCAGCCTTGACAACTGTACAAAGCCTTCTCACTTTAATGCCATAAATAAGAAACCAAGAGGAAATGATCTAAAGAGGGCACGGGGGTGGGGGGTGGTGTGAAAGGGACGAGCATGATCCAGATGATCAGGCTATACTTGTTTTTCACTTTCGAGTTCTGCGAGCCGCAGTGAGCCGGAACGTGTCTGTGGCTGAAGGCAAGGAGCTGGACCTGAGCTGCAACATCACCACCGACCGCGCGGATGACGTCCGCCCCGAGGTGACGTGGTACTTCCGCAGGACGCCGGACCGCGCCGCGCCGGGCCCCCACACGCTGGCCCGGCTGGACCGCGATTCCCTGGCGCACAGCTCTCCGCACGTCGCGCTGAGCCACGTGGACGCGCGCTCTTACCGTCTGTTGGTTCGAGATGTTAGCAAAGAGAACTCGGGCTACTATTCCTGCCACGTGGCGCTCTGGGTACCGGGACACAACAGAAGCTGGCACAAGGTGGCAGAAGCCACGTCCGCCCCCGTGGGGGTGGATGTGACCTGGCTCGGTGAGTGGTTTGGAGGGTCCCTCCTTGGGGGTGTCGGGAGCTAGAGCGCCGTGTGTTTCCTGCTAATGTGGCGTTCTTGGTACCAGGATGAGCGGCTTGGATAGGTCCCACGCTGGGGGTGAAAGCAGAACCGGCCGAAACAGAATCTGGCGGGCGAGGGCAACGTGTAGATAATGTGGCCTCAGTTGAGAGGATAGAGTTTCCTTTTGTCGAGATTTGCAGGGTCCAGCCCCGCTGAATGGCCCTTTGAAATGGACCATTGTTCAGGGGGTCCGCCCTCATGCTTCCTGTCCTTCCCCAGCTCCTAGGTGCTCCCTGGCCAAGCCTCATGCAGAGAGAGAGAATTCTGCAGCCAGCGGGACACGTGTTTTTTTCACTGAATGCCCTAGAAGCACTAAATGATTTCTTCGTAGAGATACCCGTTACACAGAAGGGCCCCCCAGCTTCCCCAGCTCTCCTGGTGGGCTCTCGCCCGGGCATGATGCGCCGTCACCTGTTGATCCCCTTGTCACGCGTGTGTACCAGCTTGTCATGTATATGAAGGTCTGTGTCATGTCCTTTCTTTTTCACCACTTTATCTTCCCCACCTCTTCCTGTCCTAAACGCCACCTCGCAAGACCCTCTTTTCCTGGTTTCTCTGACGGTCTTGGAGTTAATTACAGGTAAACCTGGGCAGGATGAAGTCGATGGAGTGTGCCTCACTGTCCACCTCCATCATCACAGGGATGGAACAGGCCCGCCAGTGCCCGCTCCGAGCCCCGTTGGCGGCCTTTGGCCCGGCTCTGATTATTAGGAGCGAAGCCTCTTCAAAGGCTAGGAAGTCACTTCCTCCTTGGTCTGATGCTAAACACCCTCCTGCCGTCCGTGACCCCCAGCTCATACTCGGCTCTTCCTTGGCCTTGAAATCTTCTGATGGGTTCGTGGGTCTGTCTGTGTCTTCCTAATAAGCCTTTTGTTTGGCAGAGATGGGGAGTTGGCAAGTGGGGGCCGAGGGGGCAGGGAGAGGACGAGTAATGAGAGTAAGCAGAAGGCACATCCAGTTCGAGCGAGACTAGGCAGGGCGTTTGCCATCCCGGGTAGCAGAGCGATGCTTTGATATCTGAAAGCGAAAGGAGCAGGGTGGATCTGGCAAGCTTTTATCCCTGCCTCGTGAACCCCACGCAAGAGACTCGCTCTGAAGTTCTGAACTGGAACAATGTTGGCCCGGCTAGAACTCTCCTTAGCAACCTTCAAAATAAAACAGATGTTGTCAGCCCAGAGAAGGTTTTTTTCATCTCTGGAGCTGATTCTCTGAGCATTGCGTGGTGCTGTCAGATCCAGGCGCCCCCTCTGCTCCTCCCTCTCCCCCTCCCCCTCTGACTCAGAATGGCAGCCCCAGTGGGTTTTTTTTTTTTTTTTTAGAAAGTGCCGCCTGCTCCCCCACCTGAGGGCCCCTTTGAAGTCCTCCCGCATTGATCCAGGCATACCTGGGGGTGCGGCACTGGAGGGGGGCTCTGGGGGGAAGCAGGCTCTTTTGACTGGAAGGGATTTGTTGGGGTCTGTTCAAAGTGAGAAGGAAGAAAGAGACTGAATTGTGGGGAACGGTTCAGCGATCATCCCGAGGATCCAGCTGTTTTTCTGTAAAGTGCCAGCGCCATTGTAGCGAAGTCACCTGTGTGCTTCTCCCTGCCTGGCGCCGAGGTGCACGGACCCCACACCTTGCGCAGCGCCATGTATGTAAACGGGCACTCTGTGAGCGCTGGCTGGCTGGCTGGCTAGATAAACCAGCGCCAGACCCATGGGCAGTGGTGAAGTATGTGCAGAGAAAGCATTGATGTTCCATCAGCGTTTTCAGAGCCGTGTGCCCCCGGTACGCCTGCTGGGAGTGGATGTGGACAGCATAAGCCGATGGCATCCTGCTCCTTTCTCCCTCGTGAGTCTCCCCTTCCTTGTGCCTGTGACTCACACCATCACAGCTGCTTGGACACTTGTCAGGAGGCACGTCCGGCTCGAGTACAGGAGCCGATTTCTCCTCAGAACCTCTCAGTTGAATAGCTGCCCAGAAACACATGGACCCAGCTTGACATGTGATTCTCTCTAGATACACACCATGTGTGTGGATGTGTGTGGATATCATACCATGTGCAGCTTGGGGCCTGTAGAGGTGACTGAGAGGCTCCCCAAAAAGACAGGAAGGCATGACCTGCCTGCCAAGCCCTCCATTGGCATGGCTCGTCTTACGGTGTAGCTGTGACATGTTGTCACAAAAGAGTTCTCGAGAAAGTTGGTTCGCTCTGCAGGTGTTACCCAGAACTCCCCATGTTGCTACTTGACGTATTAAAAATGATCATCATCATTTATTGAAAACTTACTGCCCGCCAAGCACCGGGCTAAGGGCTTGACGTTAATCCCCGCCACAACCTGTGAGTGAGGTGCTGCCGTACCCGCCTCTGAAAACCATGGACTTTTATTTTGCTTATGGTTTTGAGGGTCAGGCATTAGGCAGGGCTCAGGGGATTTGTCCCTGAGGCACATGGCGACAGCTGGGACGGGGATTCCCTTCCAGATGGCTTCCTCATGCACATGTCCTGTGCTCCCAGGCCCCCCTCTGTCCTCAAGTGGCATCTCCTCCTCCAAGTCCGTTTCACGTGGCTTGGGCGTCTCACAGCACAGTCTTCCCCGGGAAGTCACGCTCCATACGTGGTGGCTGGCTTCCAAGAGGCAGGAAGTGGAGGTGCCCAGCCAGTAAAAAAGCTGCGTCTGGCCGGCCAGTGTGGGTCAGTGGTTGAGTGTTGACCTATGAACCAAGAGGTCATGGTTTGATTCCTGGTCAGGGCACATACCTGGGTTTCGGGCTTGATCCCCAATAGGGGGCATGTAGGAGGCTGTCAATCATTGATGTTTCTCTCCTCCTCCTTCCTCTCTGAAATCAATAAAAAATATATTAAAAAACAACAGCAGCTATCCTGGGGACTGACATTGTCACTAGCACTGTTTCCTGGTGGTCAAAGCTATCGCCGAATCTGCTCACGTTCAAGGGGGTAGAGAAAGAGACCCCACCTCTTCATGGCGAGGAGCAAGGTCACATTGCAAAAGGGCATGCGGCTGGTGACTGTTGCTGCCGTCATCTTTGGGAAGGAGACTCTGTGACAGCCGTCAGAGCCTGTTGCGTTTCCTTCCAGAGAAATGCTAAGGATGGCTTAGAAGTACGTCCCTGGGTCAGGTCTGTCCCAAGGATTGTCGTGTGCAGTGGCGTCTGTCTCGGGTACTGTTCTCTTATGTGGGAACATTTCTTTGGTTTTGGGAACCAGCTCCCCTCCCGAAAGTCTAGAGCATAAGAGTCCTAAAAGCTGGGCCATTCTTGTCCTTCTCTGCTTGGGGTTGTGCTCTGAGCAGGTGAGGGGCCGAAGCTGATTGGAACTTTCTCACGTTCTACTGTGTTAACCAGACAGATCAGGCCCGTGACATGAATGGGTCTGGCAAGTCCTAGAGCGTTTGTAGCAGCTGGGAGGACCTTGATGGGTTGTATTTTTTTTTAGAGGGTAAGAAAAGGCCTCTTTTACTTAGGGTTTGTGTCCTACTTTTGAAGGGTGGGGGGGGAAGATTCAAGTTGGCTTGCAAAATGAATCACAATGTAAGCAGGAGACATAAAAATAAAATGAAGATCAGAGGAGGTTTAAAAAAAAATCAAAGGCTAGCTATCTCAAGGTGTTTGGACGAATAAGTTACTGCCTGTGAACACTGAACTTGCCTCTGAAGTTTTGAAGAGTTGAGGCGCAAAGAGAGGTGATTAGGTAGTCCTCCTCTGATAAAGGAAAACAGACTCAGAGAGACAAACCTTTTCTTGGCACTGACTCCGCCATGTGCTTTGTTCTTGCAGGGGCATCGGCTAGCATAAAAGGCCAGGACTCTCCGCTGTTCTTTCACAAAAGGCCCGAGTGATTGTTTCAATGCAAGTTTCTTCTGTCCACTTTCTGTAAGAGCTGAGGGTCTAAATCTTAAGTGGGTGAAGGAGTTTCCGTAAGAAGCCGAGTTCCTGTGGAGGACAAAGGTTGCTTTGTGTCCATGCGATTTGGTGTACAGCCACAACTACAGAGGGTCTGGAGGAATCGCGGGTTAATCTGCATCTTAAGCCATCTCTCTCGGCTATGAGATGTCGTCAGTGAGCCTTTGGCACGAGTTGGGTGCTAATGAGTTGGTGGTTGAGCTCCTTGCCCGAAGTCCCGGCTTCTGTGGTGTTAATTGGAGAGGCTTCCACAGGCTTCCGATGGATGGGAGAGCAGGGGAGGCAGTGTTGAGTTCTGCTGCTCGGGGGTAGGAACCTGATTTGCATCCTTCCCCACGAGAGGGCCGTCCCCTCTTCCAGCAGCGTGCCAGCCAGCGAGGAAGGTAATTATTTTTCTTTAAAAGGAACTGTTCATCTGCTAAGTATGCAGCAGAGGCTTCAGCGTTCTGTGCCATCTACAGGCGACAAGAGTTAGACCTGCAGACTGTCTGTGGTTAGCTAGCTGCCTGACCAGGGTAATCTCTGAAGGCAGAAGAGTGCGGAGATGAGTGTGGGAATCTTGCTCTGAGACCCTCTGGGTGTGCTGTCTTGGGTGTGTTGCTTAAGGTTTCTAAGCTTTGGTTCGCTGGGTTGCAGTCGCTGCATTTAAAAAGTGTTTAGCATGGTTCCTGGTACTTAAGTGCTCAGGACGTGTTCGTGGTGGTGGTGGTGATGACTTACTGGTGTTGGGGTTGGAGGGGTATCAACGTGTAACATATTCCTCCCCACCAAGGTCTTAACCAGGTAAGACACAGGAATCTGTCTTAGGAACCAGGGGGTCGAGCTGACCACACCCAAATCTGGTAACTCACTCTTCTGTGGGAGGAGTCGAGTGAAGACACGGAGCAGAACCACATGAGTGTTATGTTGTGTGGGGGACATAGCTGAACCATTAAAACGGTACTGCCTTTATGGCTCTGACATGGCTAAATCTAAATACAGCCTCAGAATAATGGTTCCACTACGGAGGGGTCAGGTGTCCCCTCGGAACAGCAGCCCCCCTATTTGTGGCCTCAGTGTAAATGTTGGAGAGTTTTGTTCTACACCAATGTGATAGTGGCAACTCTTTAACAATTAGTCCACTTGCTCGGCTGCCTCTGAGGTACCCGCCCGATGCAAGATAATGAAACCCCATCAACAGGGATGAGGACACTGCCATGTCCTCTAACTCAGGCAGGAAGCGTGTTCCTCTCATTAGCTGTGCCAAGTTCGCTACACTTCGAAGGGGTATTCGAACATGACCCTGTGGTGCACAGGCCGGATTAGTGCCTGGGCTGTTACCATCACCCTCTCCTGGGACGCAGCAGGCTCTGGGAAAGTGTTAGTAACTGGGGTGGTAATAAGGTTGTGCAGTTTGGTCCTAGCGGGACGACCATCGAGCCAAAGCCCCGCCTGGAATTCTGCTCACGTACACTGTGCAAAGCTGGACCCTTCAAACCTAACTCCTCTGCACTTTGGTATCTTTTGTTTTGTTTTTATTGACTTCATTGGGCAATACAGGTGTCAGGTGCACAGTTCTTCAGCCCATCATCTGTACCCTGTATTTGGAGTGTGCGTTTTGTTTTCCATTGAGGAAGTGAACCTGAAAATAGCGCCTGTGTCCTAAGGCCGCTCTGAAGAGTAAGCGAGAGTGTGAGGAAAGCGCATGGCATGGTGGGAGGCGGGCCTGTAGGAAGCCCTCGATGAATGCATGTCGTCGTCATTGTCACATGGGGATAACGATACCTTCCTTTTCGAGTTATGAGAGTGGACGCAGGTCATCTGCAAAAACCTGCAGCTAGGGCCCTGCATACAGTAGGCACAAAATGTCTGCTTTTATAACTCGCCAGTGATTCTGAGAGCTTCTCGTTGTTTTGAAAGTTGTAACAAAGGAGTTTCATGACCCATATGCAGTGATTGGAGGGGGGATCCTACTGTAGGAGGCCATGACTCCAGGAGGCAGTGTGCATATGAGCAGACGCCATCCAGGGCACCGCATTAGGGAGCAGACCCTTGCCTGTTGGAATGTTGGTGACACCACTCCTCAGCCTCTGTGTTCTGAGAGAGGGCTTACTCGCTCCCATGTGGTGCTGTTAGAACAGAATTGACAGGAGGAGAAGGAACCACCAGCTTCAGTGATGATCAATGATTTGCCAATCTCATTTCATCTCTCTTCCTCCCCCCCCCCCACACACTTTTTTTTCCCCTTCAGGAAGAATTTAAAGCACATGCCAGACGGCGTGTCATTTTACCGTTAAATACTTCAGCAGGCATCTTTAACTGATACGCATTTTTAAACGTAACCACCATGGCATTCTTAGCAGATTTCTTGATGAGATGAAGCAGAATGCAGCGGTAATCAGTGGTGGAATGCTTCTGCCCAAAATGAGCATTTTCATGCAAAACATTAAATGCAGTCCAATTCAGCAAGGGTGGCAACGTCTTTTATGAACAAGGCACTGCATGCGTAGCGCGTGTGTTTGAGTAGGTAGGTAGGGCCTGGCCCTGTGAGGAAGGTCCATAAGACACATAGCCAGAGTTCAAGGCCGCGTGCAGGTGCAGTCCTTAGAGAGCAGGGAGCCTGGCGGGTGGTCGGGTGTCTGTGAACGTTTGTTGAGGAAGAAGTGGGGGCGTGACAGGCCAGGTGAGCGCAAAGGAAGAACTCTCCGTTAGGAGGAGAGGTGAGGTACGTGCAGGATGGAACGTGGGGAGCAGGCGCAGCCTCTGCCCACAGAGCAGTACAGGACACTTCCGTCCATGCACCAAATGAGAGAGAGAAGGGTCCATCTCTACCTACTGTGCTGACCTAGCGGAGCCATAGCCTCCCTAGGAGTACAAGTCTCGTTCGACCCACAAGGCTGGCGGATAGTTCAGTGACCGGGAAACATCCGTTAGGGCCGCGGTCGCCAGCTGGCGGTCCGCGAGGTCGAAAGGTTGGCGACCGCTGCTTTAAATCGCGAGGACCTCCCCTTTGTAAGTTCACTTGCTTTTGTTGGTCTTTTGTATTAGGGTCCTCCCCTTGAGGAGACATCCTCCCCCTCCCCCCGCCGGTCCAGTAAAGAGCTTCGTAAGGCCTCTCGATGTTGGGATGGTCCAGGTCGTCCGGGCCGGAGCTAAGAGTGCATCTAGCTCTGTGCGCAGCCAGCTCCGGTCCGTCCTGTCCACGTGAACTGAGCTTGTTATCCTTGTCTGCTCTCCAGCCGCTATGCCAGAAGCCGCCGCGAGGAGAAAGGGTCTGAAACCCTGGATGTGGGGTAACGTGGGAACCCCTCGGCTTATGCACGTGGCGGTATAAATACACGTCGGTGGCATTGGTTCCGCAGTCCCTGGTCGCTAGGGAGGTGGTGTGGTGTGTCAGCCCCCGCTGCCCGGGAGGCAGGAACCCCCAGCCGTGTGACTTATCTGAAGGATGAGAAGGCAGGATGACGTCCCAGAAGCCACCTCATGGCAGGGCGTGCTGCTCCCAGGGACGGGCAGGACCACGTTGGTTTTACTTCCTACGGCACAGGGTCCAACCTCACTTGCAACTAGGTGCTTGTGGAGGTGGAATTCGGATTTTGAGTTCTTTCCATTGCCTTGCCCAGTGAGCGAATCGCTCTTGGAGAAGCCTTGGTGTCACACACTTCATTAGAAGCGTAAATCAAAAAAGAACAGTTCCGCCCTGACTGGTTTGGCTCAGTGGATAGAGCGTCGGCCTGCGGGCTGAGAGGTCCCAGGTTCCAGGTTCGATTCTGGTCAAGGGCATGTACTTTGGTTGCAGGAACATCCCCAATAGGAGGTGTGCAGGAGGCAGCTGATTGATGTTTCTCTCTCATCAATGTTTCTAACTCTCTATTCCTCTCCCTTCCTCTCTGTAAAAAATCAATAAAATATATTAAAAAAAAAAAGAACAGTTCCTTGACCTCAGCAGTTTATAATCTGAATGAGTCATAAATAAAAACAATGTGAAATAAACGACACTGTTGGACCGAGGTGGTGTGAATAAAGGTCATGCTGGCAACTGAAACTTCTGTTTAGGTAGAGGATCCCCCTCCCCCCCCTCTCCCCAGAAGGCAAAGTGCTACAAAAGAAACATGCAGCCTTTTCCAAGTGCTTTAGCATGGAAGCAGCAACCATTTATTGAGCGCTGACTGCATACGAGGCTGCGTGTTTGGAGCTTGGGGATGAGACAAGCAAGGAGTATATCCGAGTGGGGTTACTGCTACCCAGGGTCACGTGCCCGACTTATGGGAGCAAAGAGAGAGAGAGTCACACTCTGGGGATGACAAGAAGGGGGTGCAGGGGAGGTGACGCTGAGGAGTGAGTGGAGGGTTGCAGGGTAGTGGAGAGAACCACTGCAAACAGGCTGCCACAGAGGTGTGAGACTGGGTGCCTAGGGGACTCTAGATAACGGGGTGACGTGCAGAGAGTGGGGATAGAGGGAAGGGGGTTCTCATATCCCTTCCTTGGCAAGTGTGGAGGAAGGGCTCGGGGTCGACATGAAGTTGCAGAAATGGGTTAAATTAATGTCATGACCTTCAGAAGGAGGAGAGGTTTTTATAGAACAGTAGGACCGTGACACTGGCCATGGGGACGCTTTCCCTCTATTCCCTGTCAGATAGGTGCCTGGCAGGGAAGGGGGGCCTCAGCGAGCCAGCCGCTTCTAGACTGACCTTCGTACAGGCGAGTTCCACGTGGCCGTGAGAAGAATGCCGGTTGGGAGTTTGAGGATGGTGTGTTTGTTGACCGTGGCACAGATTCAGTGGAGAAAGTCCAGGGACCAATAAAGCGAGGGTGAGACCACAGCGGGTGATGACCCAAGAGCCTTGCATTTGGGGCACAGCCAAGGATGGCAGGAGCCGCGCCTCAATGGGGTTGGTTGGCCCCAAGTGCTAGAATGTTCTCTGGGGTAGGGTTTTCCGGTGCTGCTCCCGTGGGGTCTGTGGGCACTGCTTGGCATTCCAGGGGAAATCTTGGCGGAGAGTGGACACCAAGCGTCTTAGATCCTTCTCCAAAGAGTCCAGGCCCCTGGCGAAACTGACCGCAGACCCCACCCCTATGGAAAGATTGAGGCTCTGATGGGGACATGAGGCTTCCGGCTTTGGAAGTGTTCTTGGGGACAGAGTTGTACAAGTTTTGCAATAACAGCTCTTCCCGTCCAATGCAAGGACTTTCATTTCTGTCTTTGTTGTTGGCAGGATAAGCATGTAATGGTCAGGACCAGGGGAGTACTTGTCTCCTTCCTGATGCTAGGTCCTGGTATGTTGGCGCCTGATCTCTTAGCCCTGTTCCTCTCTCTTCGGTTCAGAACCAGACTATCAGGTGTACCTGAATGCCTCCAAGGTCCCCGAGTTCTCCGACGACCTCACGGAGCTGGAGTGCCGGGTGGTGGACAAGAAGAGCATGGAGGGGAGCGTCCGTGTCACGGTGTCCTGGTACTTCAGGGTGAACCGGCGCAACGACGACGTGGTGACCAGCGAGCTCCTCGCAGCCATGGACGGGGACTGGACGCTCAAGTACGGGGAGAGGAGCAAGCGGCGGGCCCAGGACGGAGACTTCATTTTCTCTAAGGAGCGTGCGGACACGTTCAGCTTCCGAATCCAAAGGACTACAGAGGAAGACAGGGGCAATTACTACTGCGTGGTGTCCGCCTGGACCGCGCAGCGGAACGGCAGCCGGGTGAAGAGCAGAGACGTCTTCTCTAAACCCGTCCACATATTTTGGGCCTCGGAAGGTAGGAGCTTCCTCCTTGTTCTCTCTTCTTACTTCGTTTTGGCTTAAGTCATCCCACTGTACGTTCCCAGATGCACAGTCACCCTGCAGGTTTCCATTTATTCGAGGAATCCAGGAAACGCATGCTCCAGTGACTACTGCTTCTCTCTGCAGCACTCAGCCCCGTAGGGCGGTGAGGCTGGACAAGGGTAAGTCCTCGTGAGAGCGCTGGGCATGGTCTGTGGCAGGGACTCATCTCGGAGGCGCTCACGGTGTGCATGGGGTCAGCCACTGACACTGTTGTTCTCCTCGGCAGGTATTACTAGTAAGCCAGACGCCACATGGGCCTTTGGGAGTGTCTGCACCCACGAGTTCCCCCTGGGTGCAGGCACATTGAGGTGCCACGGTGTACTAGGTGTACCGGTTAATAACGCGGATTTTTTTCAATAGATGAAGTGACACATATGTTGACATATATGCGATTTGCTCTATATGCTATTTTGTTGTATTGACAGCAAGCTTCAAAACTTCATATGTCAAATTTTCTGAAGGTGTTAACATCATAGATATTTTTACGCTTAAAAATGTTGAGTTTCGTGCCAACGAACATTTGCGGGGAGTTTTAATTCATTATTTTGAAGAAAAGTGCTACTGAAATTTATATATTTTGGGAAGCTTATGGTGAACATGCTCTATCTCAAGATACTTGTGAGCGCTGGTTTAAACGCTTTGAAAGCGGTGATTTCGATGTGAGAGACAATGTCCAGGTCAGCTGAAAAAGCTGGAAGACCAACCATTACAAGCATCATTGGATGAAGATGCGTGTCAAACTCAAAAACAACTTGCAGAAAGACTAAACGTTGCTCAGCAAACAATTTCCGATCGTTTATAAGCAATGGGAAAGATTTTAAAGGAAGGAAAAGGGGTGCCACATCAACTGAACAAAAGACAAATGGAAAACTGAAAAGTCATCAGTAAAATGTTGCTTCAGCAGCAAGCAAGTTTTTTTTTTTTGCATTGAGTTGTGACTGGCGATGAAAAGTAGATTTATTGTGATAATCCCAAATGCACAAAATCATGGATTGATCCAGGTCAACTATCAACATTGACTGCAAGGCCAGATGGCTTTGGAAAGAAGACAATACTCCGCGTTTGGTGGGATCAGGAAGGTGTGATGTATTATGAGCTTCTATAACCTGGTGAAACTGTTAATACTGATCGCTACCAACAACAAATAATCAATTGGAACTACGCTTTGATCGAAAATGACCAGAATGGGCCAGAAGACGCGGCAAAGTAATTTTGCTTCGTGATAACGCACCATCACACATGTCAAAACCGGTTAAAGACACGTTAAAAGATCTTGCCTGGGAAGTATTAACCCACCCGGCATATTCACCAGACCTTGCTCCTTCAGATGACCACTTGTTCCGATGGATGGCACACGCACTTTCTGAGCAGCACTTCAAAATGTACGAAGGAGTGGAAAATTGGGTCTCTGAATGCTTTGCCTCAAAACAAGAAAAGTTCTATTGGGACGGTATCCACAAATTAACTGAAAGATGGGGCAAATGTGTAGCCAGAGATGAATACAGCACTTTTGATGTTTCTCTTGAAATTATCGTGTTTTCTTTGATTACAAAATCCGCATTACTAACCAGTCAGTAGTTAATCCACATTATTAACCAGTCAGTAGTTAACCCGCATTATTAATCGGTCAGTAGTTAATCCAGGTTATGAACCGGTATACGTAGTAGATAAGCTTTTCAGTCTCGGCCCCTTGTCCTTCTCTCCGTTGTCACGTCCTCCGTCCAGTTGTTATTCACACCCCTGCCCGCACCCGAACTAGTCCATCTCACTTCTGAAATACCTCCATGCTCCCAATTTCAAATGTCCTATTCTCTGTGCACACCACTGCCTTTCTAGATTGTTCTCTCTAGACTCCAACATCGACTCTTCAACCTCTCCAGATGGACAGTCCGTTAATCCTACCGCCTGCACTGTCCTTCACTCCCATGTCCTCACTTCTGTCTTACGGAGGGCGACCGTTTGCCCACGGTAGTCCAATCTATACCTGTTATCCTGAGTCTTTTTTGTTGTTGTTAATCCTTACCCTGGATGTGTTCATTGATTTGAGAGAGAGAGTGAGAAACACTGATGTGAGAAACATCTATCGGTTGCATCCTGAATACACGCCGACGGGGAGAGAACCCCGCAACCCTTCGTTGTGTGGAATGGTGCTCCGTACAACGGAGGCTCTTGGCCGGGATCCTGTGTCCTGCTGAACAGCACCCTCTTCATCCTTAGACGTGTCCAGGGGTGGGAGGTCCGATAAGTCAGGAGTCACCCGGCTGGTGCTTAGCCCGAGTTCCCAGTCAGTCACGGTCACTCCCTGCACACCCTTAGCTCCCCGTTTGCACCGTTCTCTGGCTCAGCTACACCCCGGTTCAGAGCCAGCCCTCTGCTGCCTCCCTCTCTGTGGCTGGAGAAAAGCATTTAAAGACGTTGACTGGGCTCCTTTTAGATGAGATCTGCCATCATTCCTGTCAGGTGGGCTCTCAGCACTCCCCCGGCATCATCTCTGTTTCCTTAATCTGTTTGCTTCCCTCCCTTTAAAATGATGACTGCATATCCCTTTATCTGAAAAACTCCTCCCCCAACTCCCTCTTAGCAGGAGATTGTCACACCCTCCTCCCCAGCGCTGAGCTCACAGCTGGCAACCTCTCACTGCTCAGGCACGGGGCTTCCCTCCTGTGTCTTCGATATCTCTCTCTTTTTGGACCTTGGCTTGTAAACATGCTGTGAGATCTCCCGTTTGGTATGTTTTTTTAACTTAACCTTGACCTCCCATCCCTTCTATCTTTTTGCACCCCTTCGCCCTCCCCCCCCCCCCCCCCCCCCCCCCCCCGTTACTCTCATTCCTTCCTTGCCCACGGTTTTACTTTACGTTACCCGTAGTCCACAGCAGTCCAAAAATATTTTTTTAAATATATTTTATTGATTTTTTACAGAGAGGAAGGGAGAGGGATAGAGAGTTAAAAACATCGATGAGAGAGAAACATTGATCAGCTGCCTCTTGCACACCTCCCACTGGGGATGTGCCCACAACCAAGGTACATGCCCTTGGCTGGAATCAAACCCGGGACCCTTCAGTCCACAGGCTGATGCTCTATCCACTGACCAAACCAGTCAGGGCCCAAAAATATTTTTTAAAAAGACTTCCAGAAATTAACAATTAATAAATCTTAAATCGCACATCATGCTGAGTAGCATGACGAAATCCCACGCTATCCCCTCTCTGTCCCTCCTGGGATGCGTGTCACCCCTTGGTCCAGTGTCTCTGCTCTGTACACACCCCTCGCCTGCTAGTCACTTAGTTAGTAGCCCTCTTGGAGGTCAGGTCGACAGTTGTGGTGTTGCAGTTAAGTGTTCAAGTCACCCTTATTTTACTTAGTAACGGTCCCCATGTGCAAGGGTAGCGATGCTGGCAATGTGGATGTGCCAGAGAGAAGCCACAAAGTGCTGTTTCAATGAAAAGGTGAACGTTCCTGAATGAATAAGGGAAGAGCAAAAATCATGTGCTGAGGTTGCTAAGATCTATGGTAAGAACAAATCTACCAACAACATTGCCTAATGTATAGAGTCTCTCTCATCATTGCCATTTCTCTCTCTCTCACCCTTCCTCTCTGAAAGCAATACAAATATATTTAAAAACAAACAAACAAACAAACAAACTGGTGATTCTGGAGAGACACGGTAACATTCATGTTCTGCTCACAGATTTGGTGGAATAGCTATTCCCCAAAAACCTCAACATAAATATCTCATTCTATAACGACAGACTACAGGATTAATCATTTCATTAAAGGATAAAGAGACTGTTTAATTCATTTATAACTCAGCAAATATTTTCAGTACCAAAGTGCCTGACACTGAGCTGTTCTAACATTGGCGACACTCTGACGTGTATATGCTTAGGTATTTATATATATATATATATATATATATATATATATATATATATATATAAAACAGAGGAATGGGGAGTAACACACTTTAAACCTAAGGTTAGTGTACACATGGACACATGCTCATAGTGTTCAAGCAGTGTCTCTGTGGAAATGACTAGATCTGCAGGTGGGTGTGTCCATCACTTCAGTAAATACTGGTTTCTGCTCTGTGACGTCACCGTCTCGGGATTGAAAGGAGAGCACACGTTTCTCCCTCCCCGGCCCTTCCACGAGGCTGGTTAGGCTAAGGGTTCCTCCCCTGCACCCAGCGGGATCTCGGGAGAGGAGAGGCACGCAGCAGTGTCTCCTAGAGCCTGTCTTGCCCCGTTCCCTGAGAGTGAGCTCCCCCTCACATCCTTAGGGGGTGGGGGACGAGTACCGATGGCTACCCAAGTCTCGAAACTAAGTCCCTACCCATCAATTCTGCCTCCCTCACGCCTGATAAGTCACCCCAGGCTGCTCCCCTCCCCTCAGCATCACGTGATTTTCTGGGTTTCCACACTGTCCGAAGTGCTATTGTGTGTCGGTTTGCAAATAAATCCCTATCTCCTTGACATCATTCTTTCAGGTTCATATCCATTTTAACTGATCCCAACGGACACCACCTGTTTCTGCTCCCTCATTCCAGATTCCGTGCTCGTGGTGAAGGCGAGGCAGCCCAAGCCTTTCTTCGCTGCCGGAAATACATTTGAGATGACTTGCAAAGTGTCCTCCCAGAATATCAAGTCGCCGCGCTACTCTGTTCTCATCACGGCGGAGAAGCCGGCAGGCGACGTCTCCGGTCCCAACGAGACCAAGGACATCATCTCCCTGGACCAGGACGCCGTGGTGAGGCTGGAGAACTGGACGGACGCCTCCCGGGTGGACGGCGTCGTGTTGGAGAAAGTGCAGGAAGACGAGTTCCGCTATCGGATGTACCAGACTCAGGTGTCGGATGCGGGGCTGTACCGCTGCGTGGTGACGGCCTGGTCCCCTGTGAGGGGCAGCCTGTGGCGAGAAGCAGCAACCAGTCTCTCCAATCCGATTGAGATCGACTTCCAAACCTCAGGTGAGCAGGGCGCCCTGTGGCATCAGAGGTTGCGCCAGAAGAGACGCGTGGGCTTTATTTTATTTGTATGTCTGTTGTCCTGTCTATAACAGCTTGTTGTCCTGCGGCTCCTGTGCCGCACAGCTTACCCGTCTAGAGTGTATACTCGGAACCTTGCTCCTGCTCAGGGAGGGATACAACCTTTATTCAAGCTAGGACGGTGACACCAGCAACAGCTCCACCTGGGAACTTGATGGAAAGGCAAATGCTGGGCCCACCCAGACCTACTGAGCCACACCCCCCGGGGGTGGGCACACACAGCCTGAGCTTTACCGCCCTCCTGGGGATTGTGGTACAAGCCAGGATCCCGGGACCACCGCTCCGTGGCAGGGTTCCCTGCCTCCATGCTCTTTGTTGTCATGGATACTTCTTTGTTGTTTATTAGCTCTAGTTTTTTTTGGCTGATTCCTCGGGATTTTAAAAATAGGACATCACGCTGTCTGCGAACAAAGGTAGTTTTGCGTCCTCCTTTCCAAACGGGATACCTTGTGTTTCTTTTCCTTGCCGATGGCCCTGGCGAGAACCTCTAGGACGGAGTTGAATAGTGGTGGCTCCTAGGGACATCTCGCCCCTGATCTCCGCGGGCGGGAAGGGTCAGGCTTCACCGTTAAGTGTCACGGGAACCGCGGGTTTTTCCTCGGTGTCCGTAACTGAGTTGAGGGGGTTTCCTTTCATTCCCAGTTTGTTGAGTGTTTTTACCATGAAGAGATATCGGGTGTTTTCAAATGCTTTCCTGTGTCTATTAAGAGTCAGATGGTGGTGTCTTTTCTATTTGTATGTCTGTTGTACTGTCTATAGCACTTGACTCCATCTTGTTTTACATTTCTTATTTGTTGTTTCTTTAAAACTGTTATGAGGAAGAGGGGAGACATACAGTCTTTTGTGTTTCTGGGTAGGGAACGGGTATTGAATTTATTTCTCGATTCTTTATGTCTCAGCATAACAGGAAAAAAAAAAAATCCCTGTAGCTTCCAGGATGAATACACTGCCTAAGGTTTTTATTTTAGTCCCTGGAGTTGTCGTGGCCAGTTCACAGTGTGAGAGAAGCTGCAGCCAAAGCCAGTAACCAGCACGATGCTGCAGCCTGAACAGTGCTCAGCAAATATTGACTTGATACTGAAGAGTCGCCACTTTATTGATTTCAGGGAAGAAGGGAGAGGGAGACAGAGATAGAAACATCAATGATGAGAGAGAATCACTGGTCGGCTGCCCCCTGCATGCCCCCCCGTTGGGGATGGAGCCCACAACCTGGGCATGTGTGCTGACGAGGAGTTGAACCGTGACCTCCTGGTTCATAGGTCGATGCTCAACCACTAAGTCATGCCGGCCAGGCAAGAGCTGTCACTTCTGACAGTCAGCAGCACACTGTCAGACACATAAACAGCAAGGGCGTCTTTCCTGGGATCCACCTTTCTGTCCCCGGGTCTCAGGCCACTTGCCTCCTGGTGTGAGGACTGCATTTCCCAAGGGGTCCTGCTGAGCCAGTACTTAACTCTTGGGGAAAATGATGGCTTTCTCCTTAAAAGAGAATGTTTTAAAACATAGTAAAGTAGAATGAAAGAAAAGAGATTTACCTCTAAACTTAATTTGTAGTCTTTGTCTTCCTAGAATTTTCTCTAGTACGTTGTCGTCACGATGTTGAGATCAGACTGTACATACAGTTTTATGACCTGCTTTCCCCCTGTTTAACATTATAAGATAAACGTTTCCCTTATTACAACACGTTCCAGGTAAACACCACCTTTAATGACTCAGACTCCTAGAATTTGGTTAACGGTCACCCTGTTGGTGGGCATGCAGCTGGTCTGCCATTTTGCCTTTCACAAAAGTACTGTGGCTAAGCAGCCTTCTTTTAGGGGCTGGAGTTGCAAGATGGTTTGTGTCAATATTTATTTTCAAAAAGCCAAGTGGTCCACGTACTCCCTGCAGACGAGGAATCGGGGGACACCAAGCGACTCTGGTTGTTTGCTGGCCTAGTCTGTCATCTTGAAGTTAACCAGACAGATCCCCTTACAAAAGCAGCATCACCACAGAAATCGACCGTAATAAAAATATTTCTAAGCCCGGGATAATGACCCACATTAATAGCAAGTGGCTGCTTTCATTAGCAGGAGACCCGCTGTTTGAGTCATTCCCAAGGAAGGCCTTTCCCGTCCGCATTGGCCTGGGGAGCCCTAGCACAAACGCTCTGCTGTTCCCACAGCCACAGCCACGAGGGGAGGGGAGGGCCGGGACTGGTGAGCGAGGAGGCGTTTGGGGCTTTCTCTGGTCACAGAAGGAAAAGAAAGGGAAATTTGTTCAAATTAGGTAAGTCTTCACTTGCTGGTTCAAATTAAATAAATAAAAGCCTAAATCCTCTGTGAGGGTCTCTTCTCAGTGGTTCTCAACCTTCTGGCCCTTTAAATACAGTTCCTCATGTTCTGTTGACCCCCAACCCTAAGATTATGTTCGCCGCTGCTTCATCACTGTAATGTTGCTACTGTCATGGATCGTCATGTAAATATCTGATATGCAGGATGGTCTCAGGCGACCCCTGGGAAAGGGTCGTCCGACCGCCAAAGGGGTCGCGACCCACAGGTTGAGAGCCGCTGCTTTGGGTTGTACCGTCCTGCGTTCTCGTAGAAGAGGCCTGGACCCTTGAAGGACTGAACTCCGCGGAAGGGAATGATGGTCGTCACTTTCTTCCAGGTCCTGTATTTAATGCCTCCGTGTACTCAGACACGCCCTCCGTCATCCGGGGAGATCTCATCAAATTGTTCTGTATCGTCACTGTCGAAGGAGCTGCCCTGGAGCCAGGTACTCCTCCCTCCCGTTCCCCGCGTGGCGCTTTGTAAATGTCTCTTGCATCATCCCGCTATGCTGCACAGACGTGGACGTCCAGGATTGGGTCGCCCGCTTATCCCCAAGCTGCTCAGCTCAGGTCTCAGTCAACGTTTAATAAATACTTGTTGAACGGATGCCTCTGTCAGATGAATTGGAAACACATGATATTTTTAAAATAGGTTTTTGTTTATTTATTTATTTTTTTTTTAGAGAGAGAGGAAAGGAGAGGGGTAGAGAGAAACATAGATGAGAGAGAACATAGATCATCCATCGGCTGCCTCCTGCACACCCCCTACTAGGGAATTGAGCCCACAGCCCGGGCATATGCCCTGACTGGGAATCGAACCAGCAACCTCTTGGTTCTTGGGTCGACGCTCAACCACTGAGCCACACCAGCTGGGTCCCATGCAGCTCTCGCATCTGGGTTGTGAAGGCAGTTAGGGGGCCACTTACAGGGCTTAGTCAAGCTGTCGTGAAACCCACCGGCAGAGTGACACGCCTCACCTTGGTCTTTCATTCTCTCTCTCTTTTTTTTTAGATATATTTTATTGATTTTTCACAGAGAGGAAGAGGGAGGAATAGAGAGTTAGAAACATCGATGAGAGAGAAACATCAATCAGCTGCCTCCTGCACACTCCCCACTGGGGATGTGCCCACAACCAAGGTACATGCCCTTGACCAGAATCGAACCCGGGAGCCTTGAGTCCGCAGGCCGACGCTCTATCCACTGAGCCAAACCCGTCAGGGCGGTCTTTCATTCTCTTAATCATTCCGCTATTTATTGAGCTCCTTCTGTGTACAGGTGCTGTTGGAGACGTTGGGAGTAGAGGAGTGAACAAAACATTCCACATCTGCCCTCAAGGCGCTGGCAATCTAGTTAAGGAGGCAGACCAGGAAGAAATGGCCATATACCATCAGATAGTGATGGATGCTAGGAAGAAATTCAGAAAAGAGCAGATGAGTAGCAGGAGACCAGGAGGAGCTAATGTAGATTAAATCCTTAGAAAAATCTTTGTAAGTGTTTTCTTTGAAGGACATACTAGCGTTGCCAACAGGATGCCAAGAGTGATGGCCGTGCGTCTCACACCCTTTCCTTGTGGCCCTCTCTGTGGCCGTTGGTGTCCCTTTCTCGCTTTTTAAGAGGACGTTCAGGGTCAGTGCACGAGGGCTCACGGCGGACGCCCTCTCCACATTCTGTGAGCGTTGCCACGTGGCTGAGCTCTTCCTTCTCTGATGCCCATATTAATGTGTTTGAGGCTTGATTTCGCTGCACACTTACAGTTCGGCAGTGTTGCTCTCTGGGACTGTTAAACTGTGTTCAGTTTTCTCAGCTTGACATTTTTTCCCTCTGGTTCTGAGTTTAAGCACTTCTGTGGGGGCGGGGAGCAGCGGGGGGGAGGGAGGGGAGATCCATAGGGAACCGTAACATTGAAACTGTTGACCCCTCTAAATTCTGTAAGATCCACTGGACGGACCGCTCATTCCTTATGACTTTTGTGTCCTCCCTGTCACGGGTGCTTCTGCCCGGAATGTCAAGGGGCCCCACTTTCTCTGGGAGGTGGTGTGTGATGTCACCGCATACCAGCTGTAGGTCCCGTGTTCTCTGTAGGAGACAGTTTGGGGTCTGACTCTGCCTCCTGTGCTCCTTGGGCTGGGTGGTGGCAGCGACAAGGTCAAGCGGGGCGCCCTGGGCTGGACTCCCTGAGTGAGGACACGCGCGCTGCTGCCTCTTGGCTGTGTGACCTCATGGGGACTTGAGTGTGGAGAGTGGCGGCACCTCCATCGCAGGTTGGCGCGGGGATTCGGTGAGGAGCAGGTAGAGCAGTGCCGTCGCCCCGTCAGGCCACCTGCATGCCAGCCTATCTCCGCCCATGGCACTGACCCGGGGGTCTTGGCTTGTGATGTGTAGATGACATGGCCTTCGACGTGTCCTGGTTCGTGGTGCACTCCTTCGGCCTGGACAAGGCTCCCGTCCTCCTGTCCTCCGTGGACCGCAAGGGGATTGTGAGCACGGCCCGCAGGGACTGGAAGAGCGACCTGAGCCTGGAGCGCGTGGGCACGCTGGAGTTCCTGCTGCAGGTGCATGGCTCCGAGGACCAGGACTTC
>PVJC01028349.1:0-22630 GCA_004026665.1 Murina feae
CTGATGGGGCTGGGGGCAGGTCCCCAGTGATGACACACACACACACACACACACACACACACAGAAGGCACCTGGCAGACTGGGGCCATCATAGGACATCCACTGAGGGGTCCCAGACTGTGAGAGGGCACAGGTCGGGCTGAGGGACTCCCTCCACGCCGAGTGCACAAATTTTTGTGCACCGGGCCCCTAGTTTAATTATAATACTAGAGGCCTGATGTACCAAATTCATGCAAGGGCCTTGGCCCTAGCCCCCACCTCCCAACACCGCCGCAACCAGGGGCCTCTGCCACCTCTGCTGTAGCCCCCACCCACTGTGGCTATGTCTGGAAGGAAGGACATCTGGCCTAATTAGCATATTACTCTTTTATTATTATTATAGATACTTTGAATGCTTGTATGGGCATTATTTTCCCATTTTGCAAAGAAGGGAACTGAAACTCAAAAAAATTAAGCAACTTTTCCTAAATCATACCAATAGTAGTAGGACCATAATTAGATTTTAAATCTCAATTCTTAGCTTCCCACCCACTTATTTATTCAACAAACATTTATTAAGCTCCTAGTAGATGTAGACTATTTTCTAGAATTATTACTTTCAATTAGACTCTGCTGTGTTTCCCTAACTTTTTATTTTGTCATGTAAGATACCACTATAGACTCTATTATTAATTACGTTTTGCATGTCTAATCCTTCACCTCAACTATGCAATCCTATTTAATAAAGAGCTAATATGCAAATGGTCATCATGCCGTCACACCATAATGGCTCAGATACTCAACACAGGGGAGAGGAGAATGGGAACCAGCCAGGCACAAATGAGCTCAAGACAGAGGAATAGGGACCAGCCAGACTGCAGCCCAGGAGAGGGACAGGCCACCTGCCCCGAGGTCCAGGGCACTAGTGGCTGGGGCTGGGGCTATGGCCCCAGAGAAGAACAAGCCACCTGCCCCTCAGTCCCAGGTGTCAGAAGCTGTGCCTGCACCTGCAGTCCAGGAGAGAGACAAGCCACACACCCTGTGGTCCCAGGTGCCAGCAGCTGGAGCTGTGGCCCAGGAGAGAGACAAGCTGCCTGCCCTGTGGTCCTGGGTGCCTATGGCCAGCCAGAGGGAAGGAATCCTGGGTTCTGGGTGCAGGGTGAGGCAGAGGTAGTTAGGGATGATCAGGCCAGCAGTGGAGCAATTAGGGGCAATCAGGCAGGCAGGCAGGCAGAGGTGGTTGGGGCAATTAGGCAGGTAGAGGTAGTTGAGGGCAATCAGGGAGGTAGAGGGGTTAGGGGCGATCAGGCAGGCGAGCAGTTGGGAGCCAGTGGTCACAGTTTGCGAGATGCAGTCAGACATTCCTCCCCAGAAGTCCCGGATTGGAGAGGGTGCAGTCTGAGCTGAGGGACCCCCACCCCATGCACGAATTTCATGCACCAGGCCTCTAGTAGATTATAATGTCCTTGGGTAGTTCCATAGTTCTATGATATGTTTTTTTTGTTTGTTTTTTTCTTAATGTCCTACAAGCCTTAGCACAGTTCTGTATATATGAAAAGAATCCGTGTTTATTACTTAACCAATTTTCTAAAGGTTATTCGATAAATATGAAAACTTAGATCTTAAAGATTAATTCACAGAGGTCTAATTATGATAAGGAGATGAGATAGAACCATACCACATATGTGCCATCTGTCCCAGATATGTGGAGATGATGTTAGAATCCAATAACAGGGCAGAAACTTCAGAGAACATTGTCTGTGCCTGTTACCTTAGCAACTGACCTAAGCTTCTTGGTTTAATTCTCACTTACAGCCCGTTATATAACATTGAGAACATAATCAGACTAGACCTTTTGGTTAGGGCAAAAAAAGTTAAAGAGTACCTAACTGTCATCTCTCAACTGCTTTTATTGAGGTTTTATATGCACAATATTTTGGATAAGATTATGATTAAACAAAGGAAAGCACATGGACACCTTCTTTCTCCACAGTGTGAATTGCACCTTACAGTTTATAGTTTATATCCTTGGAAACTTATAATTTGGCATGGCAGTTCTATGCTTTAGCTCTGAGTCAAACAGTCTAAATTAAATCCTGGCTCTACCACTTTCCAGCTGTGTGACCTCAGGCAATTTGCTTAATCTAGCCAAACCTCAATTTCCTCATTTGTACAATGATAATGGGGTTCTTGGGAAGATTAAAAGAAACAATTCATGTAAAGCACTTAGCACAGTGTCTGGCACAGAGTAAGCCCTCAGTAAATGTTAGCTATTCCTATCATCATCTTTACAACCACCTTCTAAGGTAGATAAGACACACATTATTTATACATTAAAGAGAAAACTGGGGCCGAGATAAATTGCAAAGAGTGTCAGAGCTAGCAGAGGCCATTGACCTCAGACTTTCCATTCCAGTCCCGGTACTGACCCGAGATCACACTGTCCCTCTGACTGTGGGGTGAGGAAAAAACACAAACATGGGCAAAAGTACACATGTGCAGACACATGAAGGAAAATTGTCCTTGCTGACTGAGCTCTCCTCTGCCTCCATCAACAACTGATCTGCTACTTACCAACAGATGAACACATACCTGATGTTACGAAGTTCTTCCCATTAAACTTATTTTCTTTAATCTAGGCCAGTTCTCTATATTTTAATTTCATGGAACGATATGCTGGCTTTTTGACATGTTATATCTTTGGATTGAACAAAAGAATACAAATATATATTCAAGGGCTAAACTTTATTCATGTGTGCCCAGGGGGATTATGAAGGAGGCAAAATTTATCTCTAGTCCCACCACAGCCCCTAGGAAAAGTTCTCATAGTTTGAGTATGCATCTGAATCACAAGTTGTTGGACCCATTCCATAGGTTCTGATTTAATAGGTGAATCCCAATCATTTGCATTTCTAACAAATTCCCAGGTGCCACTACTGGTCTTGGATCTCTGATTTGAATACTGCCCTATAACAGTGTGTTCCAATACATAGTCTCTAGACAATCCATACCTAATTATTTTAGGCAACTGTCAAAATGCAGCTTCCTAAATCCCACACCAGTCTTCCTGAATATGATTCTCCTTACTAGTATATGTATCCTGGGGACCTGAACTGTCATAGTACCTCCAATGAATATTGAGCCCATTAAAGTTTGAGAACCACTAATTTAAATTCTAAGTTTTCCCATGTCCTAAAAGTTGTTTTGTATGCCCAGGACCTAACAGAGTGCTTGGCTTATAGAAGTTACTAAATAAATGTTTTTCTTTAAATACCTCCCCTTTTTGTTTTCCTGTCTCCTACGCCCTTCCAGGTATAACTCCCTATTCTGAATTCCTACCTTACTGCTACACGCACTCAGTCAACGTTTATAATTAGTTTTCTTAAAATAGTATTCTTATTGAAATGTTGATTACTTCATCACATTATTAAACTTTGTAGAGACCACATGTACAATGGGAGTATAATACTTAAGGACAGTGGCCAAACCCTTGCTTCTTCTATCCAGAACTACAATCACAGTCAATATCTTATCCTTTCACCCCAAAATAAAATATTCATTTTGATTAAATTGGGAACCTATGATTTACTCAAACAATAGTTTAATTGAGGACCTACTAGATCCTAGCCCCTTAGGAAGATACTAGGCTCTCAATTAACATATATAGAAATAATCAGTGAGTGAATACTTAGCAGATATTAATCCTCTTTCATTTTTTGTCTCCCCTATTACCAATCTCTCTCTCTCTCTCTTTCTCTCTCTCTCTCTCTCTCTCTCTCCCTTTTTCCCTCCCTCCCTCCCTCCCTCTTTTCTAGGAGGCTAGCAATATGCACGGGTAGCCAAAAGGAGCAGAACTCTGGTAACAAAGTGATTTCTCAAGAAAGACCAGGAGTTTAGCTCAATGAATATCTATGCAATTCTCATCCTTACTTTACCCCAGAGAAAGAAGAAAGTTACTCTTTCTGCCCCCTCCAACCTGATGACAGACACTTTCATATTCCTGTATCCAATCCATGCTTTATCATGTCACACTTGTTTTTTCACTGTGTGGCAGGGAAATGCTATAATCAGTTTTATGGAAGGCTCTCTAAGCATCACGTAGCTGTAGGCAAGTTTGGCTGACAGCACAACTTAGCCATTTACAGATGCGGATCTAGCTGTGTGGAAGGAAAAGTCACTTTAAAGAGATATTGTCAAATCTGAGAGGCCTAAATATTTCATCTTCAGTTTAGTAATTAGTAGCTTGAAAAGTATCCAATTAGAAGTATATTCATAAATATTTTTAATATGCCTTTACTGATTTCAGAAAGAGGAATGGGAGAGGGAGAGAGAGACAGAAACATTCATGAAAGAAAATCATGGATTGGCTGCCTCCTGAGGCCCCCTATGGGGATCAAGTCCACAACTCAAGCAAGTGCTGTAACTGGGAATGGCGCCATGACCTCCTGGTACATGGGACAGTACTCAACCAACTGAGCCACACTGGCCAGGCTTCGTAAATATTTGAAAGAGAAAAAAAAACTAAGAATTTGTTTGGTTGTTTTTTCATCCATGAATTATTCCCCAAATGACCAAGCCAGGGAGAGCTGGAGGACAATTAATAACGGACTTCAAATAAACATAAGTTTGTTGCTGGAAGAGGCCTTAAAGATCAACAGTCCAACCCTCTCTTAGGATGAAGCTGAGACTCCCAAAGGCAAGATTTAATAAAATTCACAAGCCTTTCTGGTTACCACTTCCCGTGTTAGACTGATTATCCAACATATTAATGGCAGGGATCCCTAAAAGCCTGAAGAGAGTGGGCTTTGCAACAGAGAAAACATAGGCAAAACAATGGTCCAGGGCCACACAGCTAAATCCATCTTGCAGCCTTGTCTCCTCCTACTTCTCATTGACTCCTAGGGAAAAATCCAAAGTTCCAGCTAACTACAAAAACAAAACAATCAAACAAACAAATAAACAAAAACAGTCAGTTTAATATATAAAAACCCATTTCCATGGCAAACTTGGTTCCCGGGATTTGCTCCTTCTACGCCCTCTTATTTTTCTTGAAAAGCCATTTCGGAAAATACCTAATGCCTAATCCTTCACCTCAACAATGCAATCCTATTTAAAGCCTGAGAGCAGTACCACATTTGTGCTTTGGCAGACGCCTGCGATGTGCAATTTACAGAACTAAAAAAAAAACAACAACCTTTTATGTCTTGAAATTTCCCTGTCATTTGCCTATCATGTTGTCTATAGTTCTCACCATTAAAAAGTTGTTTCAAAAACACTAAAATTTAAAGCATTTTTTTCTTCAGAAAACTCCAATATGATGCTGCCACTTCTAGGAAGACTACCACATGAATCAAATAGCAGCCATTGATGCATTGGCCCAGCAGGACCCTGAGGGAATGGGACCTGGAGCCCATGCTTGAAGAGAGGGTCTGGAACAATGGGTGCTGCCTAGAGAGGGCGAACATAAGGTTGAGTCCTAATAAAGCCATATCACAAGTTGAGGAGAGCAAGTAGCTGAATTATTGAGGAAAAAATGGAAAAAAAAAACTAACACTCATTGTAATACTTTAAGCAATAAAACAAAATTTTTAAAAAAGCAAAAAAAAAGAAAGAAAAAAAAATGAACCGCCTACTTTTATAATTTAAACTATGCTTGCCTTTGGTGGTTCCCAAGAAAAGCATAAGCTAACACAAGCTTATTCATTCAGCAAGTACTTAGTGTTCAATTATGTTAAGGAATGCAGAGGGCAACTTAAGTTATGTATTTCTCTCCTTAAAGAAGTAGCAAATGAGTAAAGAGTCAAGATTCACAGAAATCTAACAACCAAAAATACTGTGGCTGAAAGTGTGAGCAACCAACATTCACCGAACCCTACCAGAGCCAAGGCTATAGGTTAGGTATCGGGGATGTCTTACTGCCATCATAGCCTAACAGAGAAGATGGCCTCAGTACACAAATAGCCTCAGGAGGATGGGAGATGAGTTCCTGGCAAGAGACATAAGTCAAACCTAAGCCGTAAGTGTGTGGGTTTGGAGGGGAGAGGGGTACATTACTTCTACTACAGAATATTCATTATGGATATGTCACTAAACCTGAGCCTAACCTGAAGGAAAGGCAAACCTTGATAGCTGAGGATTAGGGATGGAAGGCCACACCCACAATGTATGCTTGTAGGACTGTGAGTAGTCTTGTTGATGGGGATGAAGGGAAGACGTGAGGACTTAGGTGGTGAGTCTTTATATGACCTTGGTGACCTTGTCCTTTTTCCACTTTTCAGGCATGAAGGAATAGGAGGGAACCCTGAAGGGTCCTGGAAGCCTCCGCCTATTTCTCCAAAGCAGCAGAATGAATTAGACCAATTTCAAGACCTGATTACGTTGCTTACCGTGCATGTGGTTAGGTTTGATGGAGCAATGGAGTTGATACCCTTGCCTCGGGAGCTGGATTTTCAGGTCATTTCACTATGGACATTCCCTTTGACCCCATTTCAGTGGAGATGACCACATTCCATTCTCTCCCCTCTGGGTCTGCATAAAGAAGTCTCTGCTCAGAAGGATCCCTCCACAAATCCTTTATAAGCCTCTGACTCCCCTCACTGGGGGCTGAGGCCATCCAGGCTCAGCCACCTGGTGTGTGGATGATTGAATAAATTCGTAATCCCTCACCATTCTGGCCTCATGCATTCTTCCTTTGGCAACCTAACACAAGTGACTTAGACAAATCATGTGACCTCGCTTCGCTTGTCTCCTCATCTGTCAAATAGGGGCATTTTTATGACTGACTTGATAGTAAAGAACCAAAAAAAAAAAAAAAACCTAAATGAAATAAGGTTTAAAAAATCCTACAGAGAGCTATTATTGTGGAAGTGTGCCCAGCATGCCCGGTGGAAGCATCCAGCACCATGGCAGAATTAAGTTAGTCTGTTCTGAAAATACCTTACTGCCTGGAAAAGTAAATATCTACCTAAAATTAGATGTCAAGATAGTACATGTATGAAATTCAGCTGGCTCATGGCACAGACAGCCTCTCTGTGTATACCTTACAAGCAGTGGAAATATTAGTGCACGGGTGACGTAGGTGTGAGACGCTGTCAGCCTGACCCTTCTAGAAGGGTTTAGGATGGACAAAATACTGCAAATGCTTCAAAAAGAGCACCAAGAAATATTTTTGTATACTTCTTATTAGTTAGATCTTACATATCATAATAGGATTATATGTCTTTCAACAGAACTATTGCATTTTCTAATTAGAGCATAAATACACGCACAATGTGTTACATTTTTCTTTATCCATGCTTTGAGGACCACAACCACATCTCTGAAGAATCTTAGGGAATCTTAAGACTAGTCAATGCCCACTTCCAGGAAAGTAAAAAACAGACTGGTAATAACTGTGGAGATTTCAAACTTATTAATAAGGATATTCAAAAGGATCAAGCTAATAATATGTTGTTTTGATGCAAATGCCGCCTGTTTCCTTAACTTGCTGCATCCCAACTCTTCCCAATAAGCACCATTATCTGCAGACTTCCCATACATCTTTATTTTTTTAATATATTTTATTGATTTTTTACAGAGAGGAAGGGAGAGAGATATAGAGAGTTAGAAACATCGATGAGAGAGAAACATCGATCAGCTGCCTCCTGCACACCCCCTACTGGGGATGTGCCCGCAACCAAGGTACATGCCCTTGACTGGAATCGAACCTGAGACCCTCCAGTCCGCAGGTCAATGCTCTATCCACCCAGCCACACCAGCTAGGGCTTCCCATACATCTTTAAACCAATGAGAGCCTGGTCACAATCAGGCCTTGTTGGCAGTCCCACATTCAGGAAGGCCCCACCCCTACTTCAATGCTCTTATTGTTATTCTTAATCATCTTATTTTTTAACTTGTTTTATAAGGAAATCTGATAGGATGATGGTGCATATGTGTGAACAGAGAAGACAAACAGTGGAAAAGAAAAAGCTTCCCAGATCTCCCAGATTAATACCTTTCCACACTGCAGCTTGGCCTGACTTGGCCAATGGCTGCATTTTCAGGATAACTCTTTGGACAAGACACATAAAAAACTGGGCTGACCTTGAAGGTACAGTTTCTTCACCCCTCATGAGACCTGGTTCTTAAGGCCGTGCTCTGTCTTCAGCCTGAATCACATGGAGCCATGGTAATTTGCCATACTGTGATCCCAGCTGTCTCTTTTTTTAGCCATAAAGCTATGCTGCATTTTCAGAAACATATTAGGGTGGTGCTATATACTAGCTTTTTCTTAATCTTTTGAGTTGTAAGAAGACTGTTAATTCTCTGTTTCAATCTAGGATGAAGAAATATCCCCTACCAAAATCAATCCAACCACATTTTCAAAAGTAATTCTTAAAAATCCCTGGTAGATATGGCTCAGTTGGTTGGAGTGTTGTCCTATACACCAGAAGGTGGTGGATTCAATCCTTGGTCAGGACACATACCCAGATTATAGGTTTGATCCCCAGTTGGGGTGCCTGTGGGAGGCAACCAATCAATGTTTCTCTCTTTCTCTTTCTCTCTCTCTCTCTCTCTCTCTCTCTCTCTCTCTCTCTCTCTCTCTCTTTAAATAAATACATTTTTAAAAATTTATTATTATTGTTTAAAGTATTATAGATGACCCCTTTTCCCCCCATTGGTTCCCTCCATTCCACTTCCACCTCATCCCAGATCTTCATCATACTACTGTCTATGTCCATTCTTTTAAAAAAGTAATTCTTAAAAATAGAAGCCAAAAAAATATTAAGCATCTTGGAAATTCAATATAAAAAAATGCATTCAGATTAGAATTCCAAATGTCAAATTGACTTCTATTTTGGCTGCTGCTTATCTAATTTTTGCATGAGACTAAATTTGGATTTCTCTTTCACTTTCAGTACCTCAGCATATTCTGATGTATTTTAAATGGGTGCAGGGACACACATACACTTACATACACCTTTCTGTCAACAAATGCATTTGTTAAATTTACAGTCTTTAGATATTGATGTCCTATTCAAAAGAAAGTCAGACAATATATAAAAGCTGTAGAGAAAAGATTCTTTGCATAACAAGAGAGCTAATGCATCAAGTATGGCTTGTTAATGGCATTCAATTAACAAATAACTGTTGTTAGTTGATTAAAAATTAACTGTGAATAACCATTTAACATTTAGCACTTGCAAATGTTTCTTGATTTATTAAAATTGTGGGAACTAAGGCATCTGGGGAGAAGCTAGAAATACTTGGTTAGATTTTTTTCATGGAAATTTTAGGCACTTTGTGAAATATTTCTTTCTAATAAATATACATTTGAAAATTAATCTTCATGTTTTAAGCGCTCATGAAGAATTTTACAGACCTCCTGTTTTCAGGACACTTGAGAAATAAATATCTGCCAGGGAGAGAAATCCCATCAGTTTTCTGGCTGTCCCTATACAGATGGTGGACCACACTGTGAAATTTGCCGTTCTTCGAATGCTCCATTCTGCACACGCCCCAAGGAATCTCAGAATTGTAGAAACTAAAGATGTGATAGACTAAATAGGTCATCTATTCCAATAGAAATGTTACCAGATTTATACAAGACTCTTTTGAATTTACAATACAACTTACTTCCATGGGGGTCCAAATGCTGAACAGAAAATTGGCTTTTTTTTTTCCCCAGCCACCCTAGCAGCATATATTATGTTATACTATTAATCATGTTTTTCTCTTGTCAAGATAATACACCATCAGAATGTGCACACGATATTGCTATCCCAACAAAGGGATTAGATTTGCAGTAATCCATTTCAGGCTCTCACCTGCACCCCACCCCCACCCCCAACACAATGGCTGCCTTTGTGAGACAGCTGCTTAAGATCTAGGAGTATCCCCTAGCCCCAGAAAGAATGAATGAACAGGTAAGTGACTTTCGTGTACATAATATCCTTTCAAACCATACTTTGACAAACCAAAATAACAATCTGCAGCCATATTATGTGATGACTCCAAAATCATTTCAACATATTCCTGAATACCAAGCATATTAAAAAAAAAAAAAATAGGGACACAAAGGAATTTGAGACAAAGTCTCAGACTTTGGGAAACACATTAACAACATGAGAACTTTATACTAATAGGTATTGTGGGTGTCCTTTGATTTTGCCTAACTTCTTTCATTCTTCATTCCTATCTTGATATTCTCTCTGTGGTTCAGATGGAACTGACCCCACAGTAACTCATACCCATCACCATAGAAAATGGTGCAGAAATAATCAATGACCTAAATTTTCAAGTTTTGGTTCTCTTAGAATTTTTTTGCTAGAAGTCTCTAAGAAAATTGCCCTCTATCACCAAAAATTCCTAAACTTTTTAAACTAGAAGAATGTGGTCCAAAGGCTGCCAATGGCAACTTAACTAACACATGCAGAGAGCTCGTCTGAAAAGGAATCCAGAGTAAGAGAAGTATAGAGACTGTGAGAGTCTTGACAATATCATTGAACTTTTTAGATTCAGCTGCTCTCAAAGCTACATCCAAAATTTTAATTTCTCTATTCTGTGACCTCCCACAAAAGATCTTCTTTTAGTTAAGATAGTTTGAGTTGGGTTTCTATCATTTGTAACTGAAAGAGATCTACAGATAGAGACACCTACCAAGTGAGGTACACAGATAACAAGAGTTATGGGAGTTCAGGATAGAAGTTCAAGGGAAGACTTTCCAGAGAAAACAGAGCCTGAACTACACTTGTAAGAATTTGGGAAGATGGAAAGAAGAAAAGAGGCACTGCAAGTAAAATGCTATATTAAAAGGCTGAAAAGTATAAGCCAGTTTCAAGGGTCAGAGAAGATCAATTTTGGATGAAATGGAAGCTATATATAGGATAAAAAGTTGGAGGTAAGGCATAAAATAGAAATGTGCTTAATGAAGGTGGAATGTAACTAATCTAAAAGAGAGAAGGTTCCCCAAAGGTTTGAAAATAATAAAATGCTGGACAAATATAATTGTCAGCATTATTAAATACCTTTACAAATTAGTTTCACTCATAAAATTCTTGCCAGGGACTCTCTTTTTCCCTGGAGAGAATGCTGAATACAAGCACGAGAATGCAGCCCAGTGGTTATCAGCATTGCACATGCAGTCTGACTCATCTACAGACTTGAGCATCCAAGGCCACCTACCCAATATTTGTCATGATGGCATAGTCCTTTTAGAAAGAACAATAGAATCAACTCTATGTATAAATTGCATTTTTCTCTCCTATCCTGGTCTCTTATCTCTAGAAAATAATTCAATTAGATACTCTTTCTTCTCACTTTCACCATCCTGAGCTTTTGTTTGACTATTTCTTACATTCTATACTTTAACTTTATCTTGGCCTAGTGTACTGTTGCATGTATGACAGAGAAGAGAAAAGCTCATGATGTTTTCTTCAGCTGCATCTAAAAATTTATTTTGTACTTATACAAAGCATGCAAACATGTGTAAAATGTCAAAAGAATTATTTAGCCATCTTGATTCTTTGGGAGTAGAGGTAATGAGTTTGGAGTAATTTATGGAAACAAATTTGTAAGCCACATTAATAAGAATATATAGATAAAGATATGGATTTAAATATATAGATATGTAGATGTAGGTTTATATAGAGGTAAGGATAGAGATAATAACAAAGATAGAGATAGAGGTAGAGATAGAGATAGAGACAGAATGTCAGAAGTCTGAAATTAACAAGGCCTTTTATATTATCTTGTTCTGATCTCTCCTTTCCCAATAACTTCTGATCAGACTATATTCCTTTTAGCTGTAAAAGGGCTGTGAAATAATCTGTCTTTCATTAGAATGAGCTCACTCATGGTGGTACATTTTCTATATGTTGGACAATAATGGGTGGAAAAGGTAAAATAATTTGAATCAGCTCTTTGAACGCTGCCTGGGGAAGCTCAAAGGTTCAACTATGTCTGACTAAGAGAAAGAGATTAGGTAAAACCTGATCCACAAGTGTCACTTTCATCTACTAATTTAGAGTTCACACTTACACACACATACCTAATAGCTAATATGCAGTGGATAAGGAGATTGGGATGAGAAATGGAAGCCAGTTTTACCATTTCTAAATAATTGAGTTCTATTAATAATTTAGCTAACAAATACTGATTGAGTACTTACTGTGTTCTTAGGCATCAAAGTAGCTGCATCATATGGCACATTTGTTTATGTCCCCTAGTTCTAGACCATGAATTTGCTGAATGAGCTAGCTTGTGTCTTTCCATTTTTGTATTATAAGCCTAAAGCAATGTCAGGTATGAGGTAGATGTCCAATATTTGTTCAACAGATTAATGGTTTGATGATTAAATGATATGATGCATGCAAATTACAGAATGAGTATTCTTCTATCAATGTTACTATTTTTATTATTATAATATTTCAAGGTCAGGAAGATGAGGAAGTACCTACAGAGATTGAAAAGAGATAGATAAGAAGGGAATCGGGAAACAGTGATGTCACATAAGCCATGCCTTTGTCCATTATAACTTGCCTCAGTGAAATGCCCACATAACCCCTCTGCCTGACTGACTTCTATGTGTCCACCAAAACTCAGTTTCAGTGCCAGAAATCACCAGTTTAGATTAAATGCTCTTCTTTTTCAGTGTGCCAGACTCTGCACCCATTACCCCAGATTCAGTATTTATAGCTCCTGGAAAACACCAGAGTTCAGATCGGGAAAACAGGAGTCAAATGAGTTTATTCAGTATTTAGATTCTCTGTTGAACTCATTTTTTTTCAGCCAATATTTATTGAGCACCTATTATGTGATGTACACCAACGTCTACAAAATAAGCAATATCACATCTCAAGATTAACCTAAAGAGTAGGTTTTCTGAAAATGTATATAAACTAGGCCTATCTTCACACTGAAGCAGTTTCAGTAAGTCACTTCTATTACCACAATAGCCCAAACCCATAATCATCAGTATTATAAGAAAATTGATGGTATCAGGTCACCTGTCCTCAGGCATATTCAATAACGTCAAACATTTCTGAGAAGTCAAGTAACATGGGGCCTGAAACATCAGATGGATTGTGTCTCAGTGGTTCCTTCATGCTCTCTGCCAGGAGCAGTACAGGGAGGTGAAGAGGTAGAAATCGGAAGGCAGTGGATGAAGCCTGAATATGAAGTCAAGAAGCTTGACTGTCATCCAAAATAGAGAGAGAGATAGTTTCTAAAGAAAGATGTGAAATAGAAAGAGATTACTTTGAAGACTTTTTTGTTTTTTTAAGGTTTAAAAGATTTGAGCTTTTCTGGACATAGAGAAAAAAAACACAATAATGAGGGAGAGCTTAAAAATGAAAAAAGAGGCAGAGATGACAACATCTTAAGAAAGAAGTGTGGAAATGGATCCTGAGCAGCTCTGGAGAGATTCCCCTGCTCCTCAGAAAGAAGAGGAGCCTAGGCAAAGGTCAAAGGCAAGGTCACCTGCAATGACATGAGTATATTTGGGGGTGGGGACATGAAGCAACCCTTCCCAGAATAGTAAAGCTCTGGGATTAGGCATTGGCTTTGTTGAGATGCCAATCCTCACCTCGCAGCCTAGATGGGTAAGGAAGGAGGTGAATCCATGTCAGGTAGTAGCCTGGAATACTGGAGAAGAGGTGAATTTAAAGTTTATTGCATTAGGAATGACAGAGAAGGGTCAGAAACCACAGAGCCAGCTTAAGATTTTAGGTGATTAAAAGAAAACAAAAACCCAAGGTATGACCTTAGAATTATGAGCCTGCAGTAGTAGGAATAAATAGTTTTCAGTTTTAAGGCTGGAGCAAGAAGGTCAAATATGTTTTCTCTCATAAAGTGCTGTGTTAGCAAGGATTCTAGCAGTTCATCTCGGCTTAATAGGAAAGAATGCCATAATCAATAGTAATATCTGCCCTTAGGAAGTAAAAGTAGGAACATATGGCAAGTCTTTGCCACCTCTTGCCTGGACTGTCTATAGGGGCAGTGACGTCACCTAGGATTTAAGACAAAAGAGCAGTAAGGTAAGGCAAGAACCAAAGTCTTAAATGAGAATGGGTGCTAAAGGGTAGCCACCAGTTTCATGAACCTAAGAAAAGGGGGCCTTTTTGTCATGGCCATACAAGAGTAATAATCTGAAAACAGCAATTGGAATTAATTAAATGAAATGGGGAATTAACAAAATGTAAGAAGATAGGCAGTTTTGCCAGAATAAGGGAGAGTGTAGCTCTAGGAGGAAGGTAGGTTTCCATGAAGAACGTTGTGTGAAGCCCAAAGAAAAACTGTCCTAATCAAACCATTGGATTGTTCTCTATAACAGCGGTCACTAACCTTTTGGACCTCATGGACCACCAGTGGTCTGGAGACCACCGGTTGGCGACGGCTGCTCCAAATGTTCCCTTACATGACCTCCTTGGGTTTGCCATGGAGAAAACCTGGTGTAGTTTTGTGCATAAATCACTGAAGTAATCAGAGTACTGAATTTGATCATCTAATATAATAAAAGAGTAATATGCAAATTGACCATCTCCCGAGACACCGAAGCCAGGCCCACCAGCCAAGCCATGCCTCCCAGCCAATCAGAGCATCTGTATGCAAATTAACCCAGCCAAGATGGAGGCCGGCAGCCACAGAGCTAAAGCAAACCAGAGGCTTCTGTTGCAACTGCCTGCCTAGGCTGGCTGAGCCTCTGCTCATGGCCACGCCCACCAGCCAATCAGAGAAGCTGTATGCAAATTCACCCAGCCAAGATGGAGGCCAACAGCCACAGAGCTAGAGCAAACCAGAGGCTTCTGTTGCAACTGCCTGCCTAGGCTGGCTGAGCCTCTGGTCACAATAACAATGTTTCAATTATAGAAGCTATGGAGCTGAAACAAACAGGAGGTTTCATTACCTGCCTAAGCCTCAGCTAAAAGCAACAGTGTTTCAATTATCTAAACTAATAAAAGCGTAATATTGAAATTGACTGTTTCTTTGGTATGCCTAAGCCATGCCCACCAGCCAATCAGAGTGGCTGTATGCAAATTAACCGAGCTAAGATGGAGGCTGGCAGGGCAGCTCTGCACTGGGAGATTTCTGCACTGGGAGCTGTGCCAGGTGTGTCAGCTCAGTGGGTCCAGCCTGGGGCCTCCTCAGGGTGTCCAGGAGCGCCCGTCCCGGGTCCACTGCCTGGCTCTGCCCCCTGGGGGCCTCCACCAGGCGTGCGGGAGAGCGGGTCCTCCACGGGGCTTGCAGGAGCAGCCATCCTGGGTCCGCTGCCTGGCTCCATCCCCCGGGGGTCTGCTGGGGGCGTCCAGGAGTGTCTGCTGCACAATGTGGAGCATCCAAAGCCAGTCCACTGCCTGGCTCCACCCTGGGTGTGTTCGCTCAGCAGCAGGTCCCCACCAAGGGATCCTGCACCAGCGTCCACCCCTGGCTCGCCACCCAGCTCTGCGTCAGGTGTGTCCCCTCAGTGTTGGGGGCCCATCAGGCGTGTGCGATCATGGGCCCTCTAGTGGGAAACATCCATGCCTGCACTCACCAGCCCTCCCACCCCCCAGCGCATGAACCCTGAAGGGCTGTGGGCAGCCTGAAAATGGCCCTCAACCCCTCATCCAGGCTGGCCAGGCACGCCAGCAGGTGGACTTCCCCCTCCCCCGTGAGGTGTCCCAGACTGCAAGAGGGCACAGGCCGGGCTGGGGACCCCTGCCCCCCGAGGGCACAAATTTTTGTGCACTGGGCCCCTAGTACATGAATAAGTGGATAAAAATATGAAACTCTCTGATTCAAAACCTTCCCCTGGACACCCATATTCTTTAGCCTGGCTCCAATCCAGTTTTTCATTTTCTCCCACCATTCCTCTAATTTTCTTCCATAAATAGGCCAATACCTCTTCCCACCTTCTCTTCCTCGTTTCCCTTTTCAGCATCATCCCCGCCTCAGATGCCTTCTTCATTTCTTTCTGGCTATTAAATTGCATGTCCTTTTCATCCCAGTCCATTACCCACTCATTTCATGAAATCTTCCTTTGAACCTAGAGAATTATGACAGCTTCCTCCTCTGTAATCATGGGCACCCACTTTTACTTTCAGGTGTGACCTTTTTTCAATCACCAACAACCCTGATAGATCTTTGCATGTAAGAACAATCCATGTCTCTCATTTTTTTTTTTTAATCTTGCACAGTACCCTGCATATACTAGATTCTCAGCAAATAACTGATGGACAGTGAATGGATGAATTAATTAAAAATCCCTGCATTACTTCCACCCTATCATGTTTACCTTCACAAGGGAGTGAGGAGGAGGGACTTTGAGTGGTAGAATCTAAGGCTCTGATAAGGACTGCAGCATGATTCCAATAGGGAGAGGGAGGCAGAAATTCAACTTTCATCCAGACACCTGCAGACAGGTTGGCAATGAGAAGGAGGGAGGTACAACCACTTGAAGAACAGGGGTGACGAGGGATGCACCCTCTCCCCTGAGATTTGAAGGGGGTCTCTATCATCACCCACCAGAAAGTGTGCAGCACTTTTGGCAAGCTCCCATTATCCCATCACTGTCTCAGATGGTGGGCAGTGGAATCGATATCCCCAAGGCTTTAAAAAGCTCCCAAATGTTGTGCTGCCATTCATTCAGCAACAGGGGGAGAAATAAGAGAGGGTGGGGGGGGGACTGATGTTGGCTTCTTATTTTGCTTATGTTGTTAAAAGCTGCTCTGAAGCTGCTGTTCTGGAATGGGTCCCCTCTTTCTTTGAAAGCATGCTGTGTGATAGACTGTCATTTGTCCCCTGCCTCCAGAAGAGCCAGCTGGCAGCTAAGTGCTAAAGCCAGTGACTTGCATGTGTTTTTCTGACATTTAACAAATGGGAACAGCTTGCAAATCTGCATTAACTCACTCTGTCTCGCAAATAATCAGGACCTACGCAGTGTAGACGCTGGGAACATTAGCTCCGACACAAAGGAGTGAGAGGCTGGGGGGTGGGGTAGGGGACAGAAAACAAGTCAGCAAATAACGGATGTTTTAACGGAGGGATGAATGTAGCATTCTGGTTCAGAGGGATGAGTTTTGAAGTCATTTTTGTTTTTCAACAAGCCCCTGCTAATGGTGCTAAATCTGTCAAGGCCCAGCTTTGCAGCTTTATGTCATGTTACTTGCACCTCACAAAGACTGATATGTT
Organism: Murina feae; assembly: GCA_004026665.1. NCBI lineage: Eukaryota > Metazoa > Chordata > Mammalia > Chiroptera > Vespertilionidae > Murina > Murina feae. Next base: position 17,128 of record PVJC01028349.1, read on the forward strand.
GGTTCCTTCCATTTTGCAAATACCATTTCAAATCCCTTAGGCTTCAAAGTGAAGGATCTCTCAAAGGGGCTGTGTTTGACCACATGTGGACTTTTGCAAACCTACACCATGCAATTAGATGGCCTTCCCTACTGATGTTGCATGAAAGAAACCAGTTAAATAAGCACACACAGACCTACATTTGCAAGAAAAGTGTCTTATGCATATGTAGTGTCTGTTGTAGAATTTCCCCAAACATACCCCATCAATTGGGGTACATATATGGTTTGTGTTAGCATTGCAGCTTTAGAATAAATTTAGGAACCTTTCTCATTAAGAGTGATTTGGCTTTTGGGGATAGACACTCTCAATCCTTAAATGTCTCATTCCATTTAGAAGATGGTTGCATTTGTGATGTTCTAACGTCTAGCCCCAAATACCCAAAGAAGATAAGTCCCTGAGCATGAATAAAGAGAGAAATGGATGCACTGGGGAATGTGTTTGGCACAGAGCTCGAAAATTCTCTTCTAGGAGAAATGAAATAACCTTGTACGTTTCTTTAACTTTTGGAAAGGGTCATGGTGGGGCAGCATAATCTCTATCCTTCCATGGGATGTTGGTGAGAAAGAGACAGGTCCTCAGACCCTAGTCTACAGAGAGCCAGGAAGAGAAGTTGGAGTCTCACAATTAGGTCACTGAACCACAGGACTAAGACACTGTTACACAAAAGAGGGACGTAAGTGACCCAAATCACAAGCATTAATGCACAGGCAGGCAGCCACCTGCCCCAAGAGCAGAAGATGTTATCAAGTCTGGCCCTGACTAGGGTCACAGTCAAAATTCTTGAAGTGACATTTCTCTCGTTTCTGACGCAGGGGGAGGTTATGAGCAAGGACCTCCTACCTTCCTAGGTGCCTTCATAGAGGGAGCGATAACCGTGAAAACCAGAACTAACTTTCAGGGCTCCAAAGAGCACGAATTGAAATTCTAGTTGACTACTGCTGGGGAAAAGCTGTCCCACTCAGAGGCTTTGTGATCACTTTCAGATAGTGGCCTGCAGCCTGCATCTGGGGCTGAGATATTTTGGCAAGTGTTTCAGCTCAGCAAGGAAGCAGAGGGAAGCACCGAGAGGGACTGGAGGGTAGGCAGCATGAGGCCAGATATGAGGATAAGGGGCCCCGTGGCTCTGAAACTCCTCAGCCTACTCTACAACCTTAATGAAGGTGTTTGCAATGCTGCGGAGAAAGACAAGACGGAGAGGTGACTCACTCCTCTCATGAAGGGAGTCCCACCTGTAACCACCATGGAACTAAACCCAATACAGAGGACTGACTCTCTGCATAGCCCATGAATCTTGACTTCTCCCATAGTAAGAAACCAAGAGTTACAGACCATACACAAAAAATTAACAAATTATCTGTCCGAAATGTGAGACAGAGAAAGAATATATTCCTGAACCTGGATCAATCAGAGTTTATTACAGCATGAAATGTTTCAAAAACATTATTTCCTAAATAAATAATTCTGGGTTCAAATCTTCCGTTTTCTCTGTCTTTGCTGTAGCTCCGAACCTTGCGTTTTGATGTTTTTTCTCTTAAATAATATTCACACATACCTCCACGATTCTAGTAACACTTTACTAGACTGAGTTGCCATCATTGTACCTTCTGTACTACAAGTGCTTCTGAATCCATCTCCCCTAATTCCACCTTTGATTCCAGCCAATCCACAAGCCACCGTGGTTTTTACAAAACACGGGCTGGTCATGTGAAGGCCCTGCTTAAAACCCTTCTATTAGTAGTTCTCAAAATTTACTATATTAAAAACTCAAGAGGATGTTCGGGGATATTTTTTTAAATTTTCAAGAAAAATGTCAATTCTCCACATTGATTCCAACATTAGATTGCACTACATTTCTTTCAATGACATCATATCTTTGCAATGCTGTTTTTAGTAATGACTGTGCTAAGACAGCCATTATCATATGAAAGTCAGTGTGGAGCAAAAAATAGGGCTGAGAAGTCTAATGGGATCTTGAGGTTTGAGAAGTTGTGTAGTACTAACAGGCAAACATGTCCAGTTAATAAGTCAGGATATAGACTGCAGCCCTAGGTCCAGAGTCTTATTTTTATAAAAAATAGTCATGTCTAGTGTAAGTATTACACTGTAGTTTCCATTAGATAATACTCACTGTATACAGCTGATTCTTTATCCATCTGATTGGCCTTCTGGCTGGTTTCTTGCTTGTATTCTGGCCCTCCCCAAGAAGGAAGCCTAGCTATAAAACCCCAGAATGTCAACTGAGGGCCTGAGTGCCTCTTCCCCTCTCGGCCCGGCCCTATATCCCTGGACTGGCCCCTGTGTCTAGTGTCACTTATTCCAACTTGGACAGTCCTTTCTGAAACACAATCCTGAGCCAGAAACTGCAATCTGCTGCTACTGAGAAGCCTTTACTTTCCACCAGACCCCACATCTTTCAACAACAATAAAAAAAATTATTGAGCACTACTGTGCATCAGTCACTGAGGAAATGTGGATATTCATACCAACAAAATTTAATGTGCATGCAGGGGGGAGAGGCAGACAATAAACAAGTACACAAAGAAATAATGCCATTTTTTTCAGCGGGTATTAAATGAACTCGTGTGTATTGAAATCAGCTTGTATTGAACTTGAGAGCTAACTCTGCCTTTTGTCTGGCATTTCCTATTTCTGGTTCCTCCCAGAGAGATCAGAAGGCGACGCAACTACCACAGACATCTTGCCCCCCATGTCTACTGGACCAGTCTCCCTCTTTTCTTTCTGCTGGGAGCTCCCAACAACTTAGAAACCTGAGTTAAAACTATTGAGTTTTAACCTGAGTTAAAACCTGCCATGGTTAAGTTTATGTGTCCCTGTGGCTGGGCCACAGGGTGCCCAGATACTTGGTCAAACATTGTTCTGGGTATTTCTGGGAGAGTGCTTTTGGATGAGATCATCTTTAAAATCAGTGAATTTAGAGTAAAGCAGACTGCCCTCCATAATGTGGATGGCTCCATCCAATCACATGAATGCCTGACTAGAACAAAAAACCTGCCTCCCACCCACCCCCACCCCCGAGCAAGAGAGAATTCTCCAGCAGACTGCTTTTGAGCTTCATCTGTAACATTGGCTCTTGCTGGTTCTAAAGCAGATGGCCTTCAGACTCGGATTGGAAAATTGTCTCTCCTGGGTTTCCAGTTTATTGGGCCACTGCACAAATCTTGGGACATGCCAGCCTCTATGATTGTGTGAGCCAGTTCCTCATGGTAAATCTTTTCACACACACACACACACACACACACACACACACTGCATATGCTTTATTTCTCTGGAAAATAGAACTCCCTATGATCAATTGGAAATTAAGAGTAACTTCTTCCCCTAAACAAAAACAAAAACAAACCTAAGTTCTCTCCAGCCAAGACAGAAGTCAAATGGTTTGTACCAATCCAATAAATACATGCTGATCGATTAACTCACCAACCAGAGAAGGCAACAATGATACTAATCACTAGAGTTAGGATTATAAAATGCACACAAAGACAAAAGATCAAGACATTTCACAGAGCACTTGAAGCAAGACCTATTGACTAGAGAATGTAATTGTAAGCAGAAAAAAGTGGGGGAGGGGCAGTAAGAAGTAGCTTATTTTATTCTCAAAATCAATGTGTCAAAAGTGGCAGAAGCAAAAGGAGACTTGGATTCTGATTATTTGAATCAGTAAAGTCAAGTGTAAAATGTAGACAATGATAGCACCTATCTCACAAAGGTGTCATGAGGATTAAAAGAGAGAATGAAAAAAAAAACACATTTAGATGGAGCGCCAGTATATATGCCAAGTGCTCTGTAACTACTGACTGCTCTCTATAGTTATTATTTCCTATCCTACATCTTGAAATGTGAAGCCAGGTAAATGCCTAGAAATGTGAAGAAATGGAACAGCGATGAAAAAAGAAACAGGTTAACACAATATCAGACAAGAGGAATAAGCTTTTGATTTACTTTAATCATTTCAGGTTTTGTAATTTCCCTGGCCATCCAATGGATATTAAATGTTCTTTCCCTCTTTTACAGAATACTTATGCATTTATTCAGGTAATAGTTATGGCACCTCCATTGTGTGCCAGCCACTGTGCTGAATGCCAGTAAGATTGTAAGCATTTCATGGAAACAAACAATTAGCACAAAGGCCAGTAAACACTGAGTTTAATAACTTATTTAAACTTCAGTTGGAGGGACTGAGCCAGGGGGTGGAGGTTCTACATTTGGCTCTGCCTTCAAAAACCCATCTATATTTTTATTTTCCATATAAAAAAAATTAGAGAACAGGATTGAATGAACACTGTTCCTTCCATCTCTGAAATTATAATTTGGAAATCTATTCAAGATTCCCCAAAACTGCTCATGTTTCATTACATAGAAAAACACTTTACTTATAATTTATCTTATCTCATATTTCCTTCAATACGCTCCTCATCTTCACTATCAATGTCCTCTTCAATATAACCCAAATCTATCTTTCTAATAAAATCTTCTACAAGTTAGCTATTATACATACCAAATTTGATCCCTGTGTCCTAAAATCATCCCCATTCCCCATCCCACCATCTCTGTTGTCATTGTTCTTTCAATATGGAGTGTCTTTTCCTGCCACCTCTATTGAAAGGCCACCATTTTCTGTGCAGCTCAGCAAAAGTGTTCCCTACCCATAAACTTTGCTTTCCTTGCTTCAGTTAATTATGGGTGTTTTTTTTTACTTTCTACCTCCCTTTTTAAACCTATCATGGCATATGTCCAAGAGCCACATTGTTACTCCCTACTTGCTATGCTCAAATGTACAAAACTAGCTCATCAACATTCCCCATCTGCCCAACATTGGTGTCCTCCTATATGATATCTTTCTCAGTGAATGATGGTCTGAAAGCAGAGATGTGCTAATAAATGTTTAACAACTAGTTATCTAGAGAAAAAAATAATTAAATGTTAATGAGTAAGACAAAACTGAAACAATGAAGATGTTCTAACTTCATTTGTTGGTCAATAATGTAAGAGACTCCTTTGATAAATTGATAATAGCTTTTGAATACAAGGATATGTTCTCAAATTTTATTCTCTTCACTATGTAACAGCTACAGAGACAACACACTTTTAGGTTTTATTAGCATCTTCTCTATGACTTTTCTAGTATTTTTTGATTTTCCTTGTGTAAACACACCCATCGTAGCTCATTTCAAACTACCAATGTGACATCAGCAAACACAGAGCTCACCTATCTGGACCCTGCTTGAGCATCAGATACTCCAAGCAGGTCCCTGTTCCCATCCCAACTATCAGTGTTACTTGTATCCATAGTACAGGATCTGGTGCATGCTCTTTACCCTGGGTTTGAATTTCAAGGCTCCAAACAAGACTCCTTAACTTTATAAAAGTTTGTTCTCACCACATACAAAAAAATAAGTTGAATATGAGAGAGAGAGAGAGAGAGAGAGAGAGAGAGAGAGAG
>PVJC01028350.1:0-22648 GCA_004026665.1 Murina feae
CACAGCCTGGACGCTCTCGCTCTTGCGGGTGGAGTGGGGGCCTGGGGCGCCTCCACCGCTGGCTGAAGGGGGAGCCGGTCCAGAGTCAGGAAACAGGTCTGCTGGTGCCTGCAGGGGGCTGGGGGAGGGGGCTCTCTGCTCACCCGCTGGCCCTGGCCCTGGCCCTGGCCGCTCTCTCCAGCGACAGGTGGCTGAGGCTGGGCTGGAATAGCGGGAAGTGTTGCCTGCGCTCATAGCTCCTATGCAGAGGAAGAGTCATAGCTAAATGCTCAGCAGGCTGGGCAGGGCCACTCCCTCCCTCCGGATTCCTGCCGTGGGGAGGAAAGAGGAAGGCGGGCATTTTTTTTTTTTTCATGAATTCGAGCTGCTTTGCGGCTGCAGATGCTGTGGCCCTACAAAGGGACAGACTTCTCTGAGGACTGGTGCACCCCGGTAGCCCTTCCTAGCTGATGGTGTTCCCTAGGGCCCTGCTCTGTCTGTTGCCAACTATATGGGTTCAACGTCCCTGACTGTATCTCCCCTGGGTGGGGAGGTGGGGAAGGGGGGAGCAGCCTGTGACGTCAGTCTCCCCCAGATCAAGGGCTCCACCAGGCAGGGGCCATGCCCGTCTCTTTCTCTACTGTGTCCCTGCACCGGGCACAGGTGCTCCATGAATATTTACCAAGGGAACACTGTCAACAGCAAGGAAAGGTGAATGAAGTTCCAAGAGGACAGACGCTGGTCGCTGGGACGGGTGCACCAAGCCGGTCCTCTCTGTAAGCACAGCAGCCTACAGCCTCAGGGGGGCTAGCCTCATGGTGCCACCTCAGGGCCCCCGTTTTCCACCCCCATACGAAACCTGATGAGCTCAGGAGGCCTGCACACTCAGAGACGGAAAGCAGCCACACAGGATGGTCTGAACATAAAGGTTGCCAACCACAAGCAGATCGTGGCAGGTAGTCCAGTCCCGGGCCTGTAGCTTCCTTGACAAGGATCAGTCTTTACTGGAAGGGAGCGGTGATTGCCCTGTGCATCTAAGGTACCAGACCTCTGAATCTCAGAGAAATCCCCTTTCAAAGACCCCCCCCCAACCCCTTCCTCCCTGGTGCCACCACTGGCACCAGGGCAGAGACCACAGAACCCTGGCTGTTCTCTTATTCCCCCGAATGCCATCTCCACCTGCTGTCAGTGTTAACCATTAACTGCCCCTCACCCTGGGTGTAAAAGAAGGATGGGTTCTCCAGTTGCCTTTTTATCTGATCCCTGCTTTGCCTTCTCCCGCCCCCTTAATCTACCACCCATGCATACCATGTCACCCCCTACATCCCTTGCTTTGATTCTAACGTATAAAAGAAGCTGTAAAATTGCCATTCTCCGGAGCACATTTCCAATCCGTTGAGATTTTGTTTCCCAGCAAATGTTGTCAGTTTGGCTCAAATAAGCTCATAAAAATTCTCTTTAGGTCTGGAGAGTCCTTATGCCAGTACCAGTGTGTATACAACCCACTGCCCAGGCACCTGCCCCGGATCAAGAGCGAGGTCCTGTCAGGGTTTTCCTTTTCCACCCCTCTCCCTCTCTCTGTAGAGCAGTGGTTCTCAACCTTCTGGCTTTTTAAATACAGTTCCTCATGTTAGGACCCAGCCATAAAATTGCTTTCGTTGCCACTTCATAACTGTAATGTTGCTACTGTTATGAATCGTAATGTAAATATCTGATATGCAGGATGGTCTTAGGAGACCCCTGCGAAAGGGTCGTTGGACCACCAAAGGGGTCGCCACCCACAGGTTGTGAACAGCTGCTATAAAGGGATGGCTGGATTATTCGGTGTGGCTGCCGTTGGTTCTGACTAGCCAGGATGTCTATTAGTCCCCTCAGGGGATGTAGCCTGTTTTCCTGCTCGTCCGTTACCTGTTGATCTGCTGCTTTAACACTCTGAGAAGGTTCTTCGCTTCTTAATTTCCCAGTTCTCGAGAGAGGCTGTGGCTGTGCAGCTCCACGGTCGGTGAGACGCATGCTACATACATTTCTGAGCCTATGAGGTGCTCTTTCCTGGGGCGACAGTGACTTTGGATTTAGCATAAAGATCATGGAATTTCTTCTGCCCTGATTTTGAGGCGGGGGCTATGGGGGATAGGGAGGAGCTGACTTTGAAGCATAATGGAGGGTGGGCCCTAAATGTCATTCTCACAGTGATGGGGCCTTGGACCTGGAGACATGACACCTGGGTCCAGTTCTTGGTCTAGACCTGAAAAACGAGAACTATGGGGGTTCGAGTCCTGACTGGTTTCTGCAAATGTAGATGAGCCTAACTTTGTCATGGCTCAAATTTCCCAAAGACCACAGGTGACCTTTGAGGGAAGGGGACACGGTGAAAACTCCTGGGGTCTTGGAGGATCTACTGGTCCTTCGTTGTCTGAGAGTTGACGACACAATGGGGAAGGCAACACAGAGACTGTGTGAGTTCTCAGGTGGATGAGAGTGCAGAGCCCTGCTCTACCACCATCTACTTCTCCCACCTTCCTTCATCGAGCAAGAGATGTGTTCCCAGTTAAGTTTTCTCTGTACAATGACATACAGGAAATTGTTTTTTTCTCCTATTTATAGAAATCCATTTGCCTCTGTGAGGCTCGTAATGTCTCATACATCTTCCCAGCCAGAGAGAAGATCAATTGAAAGGGTTTGCTGAGTTACACTCCAAAGTCCGAACGAAAACTCTTCTAAGACAAATGCTTTCAGAACTTTCTCGCCTGTCAGGAGAACCCCTCACCCATTCGGTGTGTGTGTTGTTAATAAGTCCAGGTACAAACAGCAGATGTGAGTCAATTAATAAATATCCACTTGCAATACTGAAGGGCACGAAAAGGTGTGCAAAGAGCATAACCCATGATCATGTGATTATAGCTCACAGCGTGACATTGCCTACACTGTTGACTCCACCCCGTCTTCTCTGCTTCCCTCCAAAGAAAGTCAGTGAGTTACCTGAATTCGGTGTTTCTCTTTCCCGGTTCTTTATGCTAAAAACCACACACACACACACACACACACACACACACACACACACACACACACACACTCAGTGACTATGGACCACTTCTAACTATTTTTACATCCACAAACTCTTTTAATGGATTCATGAAGGCTGCTATATTTGAGATGCTTTGATGGGTACTGTGGGAAAAACTAAAAAGTATAAGGTTGTGCTTTGATCTAAAATGCCTTGCATCCTAATTGGGAGGGTCAGCCCAGCTGCAGGAAAACTTAGCCAACAAATTCACAACCTGGGATTTTAATTCGTAGGTGGTAATTGGATGGCCTGGTGATGGAGAACAGCTAATAATGCCGCCAGCAAAGCTGGGCGAGTGGGAGCTGGGGGCTGGCTCTGACTGCAGAGAGAAGGGGCATCTGGAGCGAACAAGGACATCAGAGTAGGATTTGAGTATGGGGGTTGGTGTGTGAGAAAGGACCTGGAGAGGCAGAAGAGGTCAGTGCTGGGAGCAAGGGCAGGGGAAGTGTAGGGAGGGGATGATAAGTGGCCCTGATTAGCTGAGTGCCTACTACTGTGTGCTGAGCTCTGTAGAGCTCCACCGAAGTAAAAGCTTTTCATCTTCCCAACAACCCGGTGAGGGTGGGAGTATTATCCCCATTTTTCAGATGAGAAAACTGAGGCTCACACAAGTAAAGAGTCCTCTCATTGGCACAGTTCTTCATAGTGAATTTCAGAGCCCAGTTTGGTTAGGCGCCGGTTACATTTCTCACTGTTGTAAGCTGAACTGTGGGTCTCCACCCCCCGCCCCAAACACACACACATAGCCAATCCTCAGATTCAGATGTTGGAGCCTGTACACCTTGGACCTGGGAATATGGCTGTATTTAGAGACAGGGCCTTCAAAGAGGTGATTAAGTTAAAATAAGGCTATTATGATAGGCCCTACTCCAATTTGATTCATTTTTTCTTTTCTTTTTTTTTTTAAAGAAAAACTGGACACACAGAGAGACACCTGGATGCGAGCACACAGAGGCAGGACCATGTGGGGACATGGTGGGAGGTGGCCAAGAAGAGTAGTCTCTGGAGAAATGAAACCAGCTGACACCTCGATTTTGGCCTTCCAGCCAGTGTACCAGACTCGCTTATCAATATTTACATAGTAGTATTTATTTAATGAAGACGTGCCCAGCACAGCAGAGGGTAAGAAAGGTGTGCCCACAGTTCCGCCGACCACACACCCAGAAAGGTCAAGGGAAACAGAGACAAGGAAAAAAGAGCCGAAACACTGACCAGGTTACCCGGAGGTCATCAGTGTTGTGGGATGTGATGTGTTATACACGCTTCTGCCTCTGCTTCCAGATAGACAAGAATCCCACCCGTCCGGTGAGGATCCCCAAGCCACTTTTTCTTTTTTTAGAACATTATTTTATTGATTTCAGAGAGGAAGGGAGAGGGAGAGAGAGAGAGAGAGAAACATCAGTGAGGAGAGAGAATCATTGACGAGCTGCCTCCTACATGCTCCACACTGGGGATCGAGCCCACAGCCCAGGCATGTGCCCTGACCAGAAATGGAACCATGACCTCCTGATTCATAGGTTGACACTCAACCACTGAGCCATGCCCGGCTGGGCCCCGAACCATTTTTTTTTACTTCATTTCATTGATTTCTGTCATTAGCACCAATAGCTTCATCTTTCCCAAAGCAAGCTTCCCGTTCCGTTCCTCAGTTCCTCTATGCATGACTCCAGGCCCAGGTGCCCGAGAGAGACAATTACCACAGCTGGTTGCATGGCAGAGTGTATTGGATCGACACCTGTGCTTCTAGCAGATGGGGCACTCCGAGGCTAGAAGATTGCATTTGCCTCCACGAGTTGAGCTTTCAATGATCGCACATCTTGGGGCACATGATTTTTTCTTCCCACTCCATGAAGAGAGATATTTGAACATAAGAACATAAACGCCGTCATCCCTTCCTAACCTTACTGATAAGAAGCTCACTTTATTCTGTTTTGTAGAAAACTCCCTAGAAATGCAGGTGGGCAGGCACTGGCCCTTCCCTGGCCCCGTTTCCACGAGTGGCCAACAGCACCATCTAGTGGTGGAGATTTCTCATTGGGTGGCTTGCATTGCAGGGGTGGGCAAACGTAGGTTTACAGTTGTAACACAACTGAGTCAGCAAGGGAGAAAGCCATGCCCATGGACATAATTGGCAAGAAAATGTCAGCCAGGACCGCAAGGGTTAGGGGGCGAAGACGTGGCTGCTGGCTGGAGGGTGTGGGGTTCCTGGGGAGCAGCCCGGGGACACAGTCTCCTGGGGCAGTTCTCTGACTTCCCTGCTCTCTCTGAGACGGTGGGAGGGTGCTGAGGGGTGGGGGGTGGAGTCTTCAGCATGAAGAGCAGGATTTCTGGGGCTCCTTGGGCCATCTCCCTGGCCTGTGTCTACTCATCATTTCTGCCCACCAGACAGCTCAGTCTGGAGTGCTAAGGTGATCCTTTTCCAAAGATTTATTTTCTATAGTTACATGTTGGAAATGTATAGTAAGTTGCCCACATTCACTTTTTTTGCAGTTCTCAGGTTATTAAAAAACACTCTGTTGCTCCAAATTCCTTTTATGGTTTGTCTTGGTCATTCCCTCCGTGTTACAGGAGTGGGGAACGTCTGGCCCTGGGGCTGTATAAGACCCCTGAAATCATTTGGTCTGGCCCTGCCAAGGCATCAGCGGTGAGGTAATTAAATGTTTGACCAAATACAGCGGGCTAATTTTTAAGTTGATGATTTTGCGTGGCCTGAGAATGATGTTATAATTATCCCAATGGCCCTTGGCAAGAAAAAGGTTCCCCACCCCTTAGCACCTTAGCTCACTGTCTGCTGGCCTTTGGAAGCTAGGAGGGGGAAGGAGAGGCTGTGTCTGATCCAGAAAGTGAGGGGATATCCCGGTGTCAGTGCCCAAGGTCTTTTTTCCCCCGTGAAAACCCCACCCTTCTCCTGCGTGGCTGCCCTCGGGCACCTGGGTGCTGGGTGGAGGGAGGGGGTCTGGGTCTCCTATTCAGGCTACAGATGTCACACAACCCCTTTCACAAAGCCACACTCTGTCTTCTCCAGAGTAAACCCCAGCCTGGAGAATCTGTTTTCGATAAAGACTTGCAACCCATTTCTCTGGTACCGGTCCCACCCATCAGCTGCCTTCAGCTGCACCTGGGCTGCCCAGCCTGGCCTCTGAGAGCCTGCAGCTGGCATCCTGGGGGCATCTCCCTTGCCCAACCTGGGGTTCCGCCCTCGCTGCTCTGCCCTGTCCTACTTCCCAGCCCCCTAAAGCTTTGTGGGAGTCCCTTGGCTGCTGTTGTCTCCTTTCCTGTTCTTTGTCTGTATGGATTTCACCTTAAATACATTTTTAAAAAATTTCTTTATTCCTGGTGTTTGTGGATGGAGCCAAAATCAACATTTGTTCAACTCACCACATTTTCAACTTAGAATTCTCTTCAATTTCATTTCCTCTGCTCCCTCACCTGGGGAGGTTGTGGCCACCTTCCTGGTAACCCTATCAGTGAGGCAATGGGCAGAGGAGCCTGGCATCATAGGTGGGCCGGAGTTTGACCCTGTGTGCTGTGCCCAGGGACCAGGGTACATGGATGAAAACAACGCCGAGCCCTGAGGGCGTTAGCATGAACCGAGGGGCCCTGTGCCAAGCGCTTAGAACACACAGGGCGCTGCACTCACCTCCTGTTGTTTTCCCGTCTTCTGTTCAGCGCCCTGGCAGCACTGCCCTGACTGGCTACACTTGCCCCGGTCGTCCATCCTGCACCCCTCCTGGGACCCAAAACTGGGTTCCAGGTGCCAAATCTGCCTACTTTCCCCCCAGCTGCTCCTGGGCCTGTTCTGGCCTCTGGCCCCTCAGACTTGTCCTCGAGTGAATGGGTTGCCCTGGCTTCCCCTGAATCACACAGGCACCTCAAAGGCCTCCTGTGTTTCCAAACTGCACCTGTTGGGAAATTAGTCACGATAAGGGTGTGTTTGAAATGTTCCAACTTTCTTTAAAGAAAAAGCCTTCATGGACCTGGCCCTGCAGCTCAGTGCAGAGGCAGAGGCTCCAGGTGCTTTGAGGCTGGTGGCCACCAGCAGGAAGCCTGGGAAGCAGGAGGGTACAGGTACCCGCTGCCAGGGCTCCCTGTGGCATAGCAGAGGCGGGAGGAGTGGCAGATGGGCATGACAGGAGCAGAATTGCTCCATGAAGACTGGGCCGTGGAGAGACTGAGGGGCCTGAGTCTGTTGGTTTGGGGGAAGGTGCAGGGTTCCACCAGGTGCAATGTCTTCCCTTGCACATCACAAGCAAAGATGGTGCATGTGGGAGAAAGGACGCATCAGCCCAGCCCTTCCCGTTGCTAAGCAACGGTCTCTTTCTCTTTCCCAGCAGGTCCCAAAGGGCTGTTTGAAGGTGGGGAGGCAAGGGGTGGGATTGAGGTAAGATGACTACCTGGTCTGCATCATAATTGGATGTTTGGCCCCGTTGTGCCTTGCAAATGAATGAGGTGCTTAAGAAAACATTCATTTTCCTCATTAGAGGTTTGTTCCTAAGGCTCTGAGAATTGATATTTACCTACAAGAGGTGTGGACTTGTGCGTGTGTGTGTGTGTGTGTGTGTGTGTGTGTGCGCGCGCGCGTTTCCAGGCCTCTGGAGGATAAGTGGGTGAATGAAGTGCAAACCCACAACTCATGCGAAGAAGTTGGCCTTCTCCCCCTGCTCCCCAATCCCCCTGGAAATTGGAAGGGGAAAGCCCTTTTCCCGAATTGTCCTGTGTGAGACCCCAATGCCTCTCCTGCTGAAGCCTCTGCGAGCTCCCAGCCATTGGAACAGCCCGGGTGCCAGCCCAGGGCCTTGGAGACGCAGGCACCAAGCTGGGCAGGAGCTGGTAGAGCCACCACCCGTGAGCCAGGGGAGGAACAGCTGACACATCCCAGCCTCCCTGGAGTTCCAGGAAGGTCCACATGGCCATGAAGAGTTCTCCAGCCAGAGCTGCTCTCAGGGGCTCCCTCCTCCCCAGCCAAGGCCTCTTGGAGCTGGCGCCCTGCTCAGCCATTTCTGAGAGCAGCAGCCAGGGCCCAACCCCCATGCTCAGGGTGCATTCCCATGGCCCCACACCCCACATAGGGGGATGCTCACCGTCGGGGAGGGGTGAGCCTGGGGCTGGGAGGCACCTTGAGAGGTGGGTGGATACCTGGAAATGTAGTAGTGAGCCACACAGTGGAGCCTGTAGGAGGTACTTTGGGGAGCAAGGATGGTGACAGTATGCTCACAGGAGACCTGGGAAGGGGAAAGTCATGGTCAGCACAAACTTTGAGTCTCTCCTCCTTCCCGGTGGTCCTGCTCTCCCTAGAATAGCTCCCTGACAATCAAACTGCACCTGGAAATGCTACTGTAAGTCGTCTTACTTAAAATCACTCGATTCCGTTTTCTTTGCAGTAACAACTGATTATGCTTATAAATGTTTGCAAACAAAATTTCCTGCATAATGATGACCAGAGGGAAAGGGGGAGGTAGACGAGGGTAAAGGGGGGATAAATGGTGATGGAAGGAGACTTGACTTGGGGTGTTGAACACACACAATACAATATATAGATGATATAGGATAGAACTGTACCCCTGAAACCTCGACCACTTTATTAACCAGTGTCACTCCAATCAATTCAATGAGAAAAAAAAATAAAAATAAAGAAAACACTTCTATTCACAATAACATCAAAAATAACAACTTAGGAATAACTAACAAAGTTAGCACAGAATTTGTATCCTGAAAATTAAAAAAAAATTCCTTTTCCCGTGTGATTGTGCACTTGTTTCCACTCGTGCATATATATTTCCTTCTTGTCCTCCAGAGGCCTGGAAATACACACATACACATTTCCTTCCTGTGGAAATCATCCCACATTGATTCTGTGCCATCGGGGGCATCAGAGCCACTGGCACACACCCCTGAGCTTGGGGCCACTCTGCAGCCCTCCTGCTCTTCCCATCCTGTGGGCCCCAATAGATGCGATACCCAATATCGTCTTGTGTGGTCATCAGTGGAGGAGACGGACAGGGAAGGGATGTGTGGCCTGTTGGTATCCACCCCCTGCTACTCCGTGAATACGGAAGGGCAGTTTCCTAAGGAGACTGTTTTCTGATGCTCTGGCGGTAGCCTGTCGCAGCGTGTGTGTGAGATGGACTTCTTCTTTCTTAATGAGAGAGAAAGAGAGAGAGAGAGAGAGAGAGAGAGAGAGAGAGAGAGAGAGAGAGAGAGAGAGAGAATATGAATACCAGGGCATCGAGATGGGAAGGAGGAAAGAAAGCTGATACGCAGGGTACGTTGGTTTTTACGAATGTTTACTCAATGCCAAGTGTGTGCCAAATGCATTGCATGAATTATCTCACTCCCACCGCAGACCTCTGAGGGTGAGAGGCTAGGGACTTGCCCCCAGGTGGCATGGTTGGTGTCCCAAGGCCTGGCTCCCACTCTGCCTTGCAATACACTCTCTGCTCCAAAGCCCTCCATTGTGCTGGGATCAGGGGGACAGGTGAATGACCAAGGGACAGTCAGGTCAGCCTGACCATGGCCACAGAGTGAGTTACCGAGCAGAAGAAACTTCGGAGGGGCTCCGTGGGGATCCCCAATGTCCCCACGCGGGAGCATGTAGCCCTGGCACACGTGGGCTCAGCCTCACATGGCTGACTGAGACACTGTCAGCCTGAGCAAATTGGGCTTCTGGTTCCAGGTCAGAGCTCCATAAACAATCTCTCTCAATTAACCCCCGCAGCTCAACACCTCTGATGCCTCCAGCCTGGTTTACTGCCACGCCTACTCCTGTTGGATCCGGTTCTAAAGTAAACTGTGTTCTTTGAGAGCCTCTGCATACAGATGAGGAGGCGGCCAGTCTGAGCTGACCCACAGACTCATAAAAACCAACGGGGCCTGGGCACCCTCTCCCCCGGGACACCCGATTTCTCAGATCAAAGGTGCAAGGACCTGCTCGCATCAAGGATCCAGCTGCTGTCTTAGGGACCAAGACGTTGCGTTTTTGGCTCAACACTCACTCAGGCAGCCCATGAGGTAAGGAGGCGAAATGCCTCGATGCCCCGTTGTAGAAAAAGGGAGTTCATTCTGGTGGAAATGCAGCCCCTTTTCTACCACCTCAAATCTAAACATTCCCGGGGGATAGGAGTGTGGCTTTCACTCACTCACGGGGTGCTCTGGTCCCTTGTGGGTGATGAGCTGTGAGCTTCATTTCACAGCCCTGAGCCGAAGGGCTGTAGAAGCCTCCTCATGCCTGGTGCCAGCTCCTCTCTTCTTGGTGGTCCACGGGTGTGTGGGTACAGCGTCTGTCCCTGATGGCATCTCCCGTTGCTGCAAAACCTTGAATAATAGCGGAACCTCTCTCAGGCCTTTTTCATGGTTAAGGTGGAGGAGACAGGTGTCAGCGGGATCTAGGAGAGAAAAGGCTTAACTCCTGGGGAAAGGTGTTAGTAAGACATTTCACTCAGTCAAAATCCCTTCCCTTCGTTGTATGCAATGCTGCCGGACGCCCAGTGCATGCATTTGGATTTCCCAACATTTGTTCAGCTCCCTGAATCCTGCTGGGCCAGAGGCTCCGTGACAGTGAATGACTGTCCTACGCTCTCCTTTGTATGAGCCCAAGAATGGGCAGCCACGGAGCCTCGTTCTCCGAACATCTCTGTCTCGTAGATTCTGTGAATAGTTGTTCGAAAGAAGTGTGGCTATTGCAAGTGGCAAGCTTAAGAGGAAAATGTGTGTTTTTTTCCTTGAGTGGGGCATCCAAAAGGGACATAGTGACTGTGGTAAGGAGGCCGTGGGAGGCGAGGAGGTACCCAGCCCGGGTAGTGGGCGTCCTTCAGACATGAGCGCGGTGTGGGTTGTCTCACGCTACCTTGTTCTGTGAAAATGTGGCTGCACTAAGTCCACTAAGTTCCCCCAGGAATGATGGATGGAGTAGGGGTACCTGGGAAGGGATGAGCCAGCAGCAGAGCTTTTTTTTGGGGGGGGAGGGGTTCAGGGCTGAACTTGCAAAGAAGCACAGTGCGTGGGTCACTAGTGGATGTTCTGGGAGCGTTGGCTGTTGGTGGCACTTGGTGAAAAGTATGCGATGCGCTGTGATTGCCAAGCATACTCTGCTCCGCGGAGCTCAGGCTTGGGGTTTCTCATGCACGTCCTGTCCTTGGCTCAGCAATTCATTTCCTTTGCTAGGTTACTAGGTTGAGAATCTACCCTGGACCTTTCTCAGCTCAGTGTTTTCCCAGCGGTTCCACTCTGACTCCAATGCTTTGCCTTTTTCCCGTCCCCTGGTCTCCTTAGTACCCAGGTTTCCTAACTCCTCAGAGTTCCCTCTGGATGGCTTATGTGTCTCAGTGGTTTGATTCTGAGTTTGACCCAACGTTCACTCCTCCTGGTTCTACCATTTAAGATGCTAATGATGGCATGGGGGCTATTGTCTTTCTTCTCTTCGTGATTATCCTCCTATTGTTATTATTATGATACATACAGGGTTTCCCCTTCATTTTTCCTTTCAAGAAACTTATAACAAGCACCCACTGTGTTTGCGGAACTTTGCTAAGTCCTGGGCCATATTCACCATGGCCTCTTGGCCACAGGGAGATGAGTTGACAGCCCCCAAATGTTATGGGGAATCAGGGACTTTGTGGGGCAGTGAGCTGGGTTTTCAGCTGCCTCCTCCTCAGAACCAAGCCCACAACCACTTGCTTTTCTGCACCTTTGAAATGCATGCATAGCTGGAGAGACAGAGCATTTTTCGTTTTCTTTTTTTTTAATCCTCACTTGAGGATATTTTTTTCATTGATTGTTAGGGAGAGTGGAAGAGAGAGGAAAAGACAGAGAGAAATATCAATGTGAGAGAAATACATCAGTTGGCATGCACTCTGACCAGGGCCCGGGCCCGGGAGGAGCCTGCAACCGAGGTACGTGCCCTTGACCGGAATCGAACTCAGGACTCTTTGATCCGAAGTCTAATGCTCTATCCATTGAGCCAGACTGGCTAGGACAGAAGGAGCATTTTCAGCAGAGTGCACGTACGTCTCTTTCCCCTGAGTGCCTAGGTCTTAGATGAGGCTGATGGTATCAGCTTCTCTGTACATAGGACGCCCCTTCAGGCATACGGGGGGAGCTCTGAGCTGAGGAAGCTGAGCAAGTCTCACAGGCAGAAAGAGGCAGCACTGGGTGCAGATATGCCTCTGTCAACCACAGTGTCCTCCAGACATCCCTCCTCCTTCCACTTGGCAGGTGTGGCAAGAGGCCTTAAAATATTAAATGCGGTCACGCAGTTCAGAATATCTGGAAAAGTCAGCACTTTGGGGTTTAGTTTCTGACCTACTTCAGAGGAGCCACTTTAGCGATCCCAGCCATATTGCTGTGAGTGCTACAGGGCCTGAGAAGGACAGTATGCCAGAATACGCATCGTGTTGCTAGCTCAAGTCACTGTGAGTGCATTTATTGGCACAAAAAGCAAAGTTTGCCCAATAATGAATTGAGGGTGATTGACCACAGTAATCAGTTTTAAAGACTTCTGTTTACCACCTCACTCTTCTCCCTGGCAGTTGGGCATTTTCTGAAGTGGGAGTGATAGGCAGTTTGAGAAGGGGGTTGCGAGAAAGCCATCTGTATACACTTCAGGGCCACTAAGATCATTCTGACTTTACAGGTTGAGAAAAGAAAGTACAGAACTGTGTCCTGACTGGGTAGCTCAGTGATGGAGCGTCAGCCCACCGAAGGGTCTCAGGTTCGATTTCCAGTCAAGGGCATCTTCCCAGCCCCTGTTCAAGGTGTGTTGTGGAGGCAACCAATCAATGTGTCTCTCTCTCACATCGATGTTCCTCTATCTCTCTCCTTTCCTCCCTCCCTTCCACTCTCTCTAAAAATCAATGTGGAAAAAAAAATCCTTGGGGGAGGATTTAAAAGAAAAAAAGAAAAAAGAAAGAAAGCACAAAATTGTGATGACTTGGTGTAAAGCCAGAAGGGAGAAGACCCGGAACATGCATGACTCGGGAATAATATTAACTCTACTCTGGGTGGCAGAAAGTGGTTGGCTCGATTATGTTCCTCATAGATCTTCTTGAGCAAGCAGGGAGTGTGTGGGCATTGGGGACACAAAACAGAATACAAACAAACACCTTCCCCAAAAAAGTGATGGGGGAAAAATCAGAGTGGAGATATACAGGAGAGAGACGCCTAGAACAGTGAACCAGAAACCAAGCATAACCTGAAGGTCAAAGGGGTCGCTGGAGTGCGTTCTCTGCCGGATTTATTATAAAGGACGTTCAGAGGATGAGTGTCGCCCTCCTGGCCATTACCTTGTCAGAATCCACAAGCAAATGCCTGGAGAGATGCCCATAGACACAGGACTCCCTGGTTCTGTTTGAAGAAAATAGCGGGAAGAAGCAAGAAGAATGCAGACAATAGGCCCCCTCAAGGCTGTTGGGAACCCCAAGATACTGCACCCCAAGCAGTTGCTTCTCGAAAACTCTTACAGAGGGCTCAGCCTGTTCATATAAAACTCAACCCAACATCATCACCTTAAAACACAGAGCACTAGAGTTACTTTTAAACAGTCATTCTAAGGGCTTATCAAGTCCAGCTCACCCATTGCACAGATGGAGGAACTGAGGCCTCGATGAATGCCATGACTTGCTCAAGGTCCCCAGGAAAAAACAGAAACCTGAATTCGCCCAGCATTGCTTTCGAGAAATCACATCCTCACTCAAAGAGGACTGTTACTTTCCTAAATCCATTCCCCAGTATGCACAGACTGTCCTTGTGTGCATGTGCGTGTGAGTGTGTGTATGTGTATGTGCGTGTGCGTGCGTGTGTGAGTGTGTGTGCGCGCACATGCCTGCACGCACCATGCTCCGTCCTGCAGTTACGAAGCCTGACCTAAGTCCTCTCTACGCCATTCATCAGTAGCCCACCCCTCAGCGGCATCGGAGTACCCTGGTCCCAGCAGTGGTCCAGGTTGCTTCTGGTTGGATGCATGCCACCCACTTCCCGCTCTGAGAGCAGATGCCTTTGATGCTCTGTGAAAGTACAAGCCTTAAATCTCAGTCCTTTCGAGTGTCCCGATGCCCTTCACCCTCCCTGCCTCTCTTCCAAGTGCACAGACACCGGTGTTACTTGGCTGGCATTCAGGAACCGTGTCCACCAGGGTCTATGCACATGCCACGTGTCCCCGGGGAGCACATCTAAATGGGCAGCGCAGCCCCCTTGAAAGCAACAGGTTGATGCTGTCTCTGCCATTAGAACAGCCCCTGCTCTCTCAGGTGACTGCCCCTAGGGGAAGGCTCATGCTTCGCTGCCCTTGATTAAATTCTTGGGCACTTGCTGGCTCTAACCAGCTTGGCTATTTGTCCTTGAAGAGTTCAACAGAACTGAGAATGTATGAGTAACTGTTGTTTAGCTTCTTACGGGAAAAGACCTCCTGAAACTTCTCCTCTTGTTGCCCAAGCCCAGGGATGAGATGTTCGGAGAAATGTGTGGTCCCAGCCCCGTGCCGGAAGGCACACTGGACCACTGCTGGGACCAGGGTACTCCGATGCCGCTGAGGGGTGGGCTACTGATGAATGGCGTAGAGAGGGCTTAGGTCAGATTCAGAGATAAGACACAGGGTCACTTAGAAAACTCCGGGGAAGGCCAGGCTGTGCTAAAGTGTGAAGACACAGTCCCCAAGCTATGAAGTCTCCATCTCACTAGGAGGACAGGGGCGAGTGACAGGTGCATTCTACCTGATGGGTCTCTCTGACCCAGTCTGTTTCCCAGGCAGCCCCAGCGGGATGGGGTGGGTGAGGAGAGAAGGCTCATCTTTCCTCCCAACTCCTCCCTCCCTGGGAATGGAGAGGAGAAGGGGAGTCCTGAGAGTTCTCACTCAGAAGAAGGCACCCCTGGGCTAGGTCTGCGAATCCTCTGTCCATATCCATCCTGTGAGACCTCAAGGTTTCCGTTCCATCAGTACACACCCTCCCCACGGCCAAGGCACAGGCAGGTGAAGTGGGGGAGAATGTGGACAGGATTCGAACTTTATTACCCTTTCTGCTCATACACACGTGCCTGTGGCTGGAGTTGCACAGCCCATAGTGGGTTTTCACAGGCAAAGAGGCTACTGTAAGTGTCCTGTGATGCTGAGAAAAGGGGTGAGTGGGGTGGAGAAGTGGCCCAGCCCAGCCTGGTGCTGGGAGAGGCCTGACTGGGGAGGCCTGCGCTCAGGGCGAGAAGCAGCTGATTCCTTCCCATGTCTCTGACTTCAGGAACTGTGAAGTGAGGCAGGAAACGGGCATCTCTTGAGTTGAGGGCCTACATTGCTTTCTGACCATAAAGGACTGGCTTGGGGTTGGATGTGGGCAGAAGATGCCTGCAGAGGTGTTGAGAGGCAGGGGCAGAGTCAGAGGGAAAGGGAACTCAGCTGTGGGCATGCCGGCTGCAGAGACAGGGAACCTGTGTGCTGGTGATGGACAGAATGATGCTGCTTTGCCTCCATGGCTGCCTCTCCCTGCCGTGGAGGTAACAGAAGTAACCCCAGACATGGTGCATAGCATGGTTTGGCTTTTAAAAAAAAATTACTTTTATTGATTTCAGAGAGGAAAGCAGAGGGAGAGATAGAAACATCAATGATGAGAAAGAATCATTTATCAGTTGCCTCCCACACTGGGGATTGAGCCACAACCTGGGCATATGCCCTGACCCGGAATCAAATTCTGACCTCCTTGTTCACAGGTTGATGCTCAACCACTGCGCAACACCAGCCGGGCTGTTTTTTTTCTTTTCAAACAATTCCAGGCAGGCCCAGCAACATGCCCCCCAGGTCCCTGAGAGGAAAATCCCTGCACCAGGGGAGGGCCTGAGAAGGCTCAGTCCATGGACTGGTCAGTGGGGAGCCTGCCCAAGCTGGCGAGGGGGCAGAGTCAGAGCTTGCCTCCCACCTGCCCAAGAGCCTGCCCTCTCTCATCTTGGCATTGCCACCCCCACCATCAGGGGCACCCAGTGTCCTTCTACTCACCGATGCTTTTCAAGGTCACCCTCGTTCCTGTGGCTTTCTTAGCCCTTATCACAATCTAGAATTACCGTGTTTATTTGGTTCTTTTTTATTATCTGTCTTGCTCTCTCCACCTCCCTGAATAGCAATCTTGTTAATGCTGTGTCCCCAGCTCCAAGCACAGAGCCCAGCAGGTGACAGACTCTCCATAAATATTTATCGACAGAAGGACAACAAGGAGGGAAAGAGAGAGGGATGTAGAACGGGGGGGGGGGGGGGGGGGGGGGGGGGGGGGGGGGGGGGGGGGTGAGGGGTGAGTCCTGTCTTTCTCCTCAGCCTTCCAGCTTTTCCTCCCTTCCCTTAGGTCAGAACTCACTGGTCCACCCGCCCACTCTTTAGGGACGTGTGGTAGAAGGACCCAGTATCCCTCAGGCTCCCCTCCCAGCTGTGCCTCATATAAGCCATCCAACCTCTCTAAGCCCAGTTCCCTCCCTCGCTCTCCATTTGCCCTCTGTTTCACCCATGTGTCCTTCGGCATCTCTGAGCCTTGGCACACGGTTTAGCTGCTTGTGCACTTTGAAAAACATTTAAACCCTTTGCTAATGAAAGAAAGGCTGAACATGGGTAGTTTTGTGATCATGTGAACCAATGGTCAGAAGCACATACATTTCTTAGACATATTTCCAAACACCATCATGAGTTTGACATATGTGAGATGGATGTGCCACTGAACATTGTAGAAAACCTAAGCTTAGCTTAAAAAGCAGAGAGAAAATGCCCACAGATGCATCGGACGCTATGAATGTGATGCCGCTGTTCCTGTCACCTATTGGTGGTGTTGGCCTCCACGAATTTGCCACGTCTCAGACCACCACTGGACGTTCATTTGATTGTAAGTTGGTTAAGCAACTGAAAAACATATTCATCTGCAACTTAAAGGAACATAGCTTCTCTCTCTCTCTCTCTCTTATTAATTTTTATTATATTTATTTTTATTGATTTCAGAGAGGAAGGAGAGGGAAAGACAGATAGAAATGTCAACGATGAAAGAGAATCATTGATCAGCTGCCTCCTGCACACCACCCTGGGGGTCAAGCCTGCAACCCAGGCATGTGCCCTGACCGGGAATCAGACCAGGACCTCTTGGTTCATAGGTCAATGCTCAACCACTGAGCCATGCTAGCCGGGCCTCCCTCTCTTTAGAGAGACAATTGAGGTCTCACAGGTGGCATTTGTTATATGGTGGACAGATCAGGGCAAGTTCGAACACTTGTAAAATTTGCAGCCCAGGGAGGACATGAAGTTTCGCTTAATCGAAAAATATTTGTAGATTTTTCTACTGAGGATTTCGAGGAAAACAAGAGGGCTGCTTACCTGGAGTGTATATTCTTCAGAAGGGAGTCAGGCAAGAAGAGGACAGAGTAAACAGGTCAACAAACCCCAAAACATCATCTGAGGAGAGTTGTGCAGAAGCTGAAATGAAGAGTGGCAGGGCTGACTGAGGCGGTGGTGCCACCTCAGATCAGATGCTAAATGGCCTGAGAGGAGGTAACAAGGATCCGAATCCTGAGTGACCTAAGGGAGCCAGCCACAGGGGTACCTGGAGCAGAGCAGTCCCGAGGGAGGAACAGCAAGCGCAGGGAGCAACAGCGGGGCCCCTGTGAGCCGCAGGGCTGGTGGGAACACAGCGAGGTGAGCTGGGGCTGCGACTGTGGCAGAGCCCAGGTTACGTAGGACCTCGAGGTCACAAGGGCGAGGAGGAAGCAGGAGAAGCTAACAAGATAGCAGCGCGAGCCGATGGATGTACAGGTTGAATTCCTGTTCAGAGGGAGGAGAGAGACAGCACAGAGGTCACTAAACGGGTGATTTCTGTCTCCTTTCCTCTATGGACAAAGGTGGCAGCAGGGAGATGGAGCGAGGAGGGCAGAGGGGTTCTGAGTCTGTTTGCAGAAGGAGCAGGCAGACTCGCTGATGGAAAACAATCAGGGCTGAATCAAGGTTGCACTTGAAGGAGGGGCTGGTTGTGGCCCCTCCCGATCTGAGGATGGCCTGCACTCAACAAAATAAAGATCAGATGCCTTGTACGAGGTGCTAAGAAGGAAAATAAGAAAACCTGGTTAGAGAAGGCATTTCAACCCAGGATGTGCGGGCCTGGTGCGCAGGGGGTGGGTGCATGCCTCACGCCTGCCCGGAACCCCTGGGACCGGAACCCCTGCTCCCAGCCCTTAGAGAAAGGTCTGTGCCACGTCCGTCAAGCCCCGTGCTCCAGCTGCCCTTGGGTCTGGAAGGCTGGTCACGCTAACCTCCAGGAAATGCAATTGGTCTGGCACAACTGGATCTTCGTGGTCTCATTGAATCTCATCGTTTTATGAGCAAGCTTCTCTCTGATCCTCCGCCTTGCCCCTGCCTTTGTTAATCTTCCCCTAGCAGCCACATAAACAAAGACTTCTGTCTGGGCTTCATGGTCACACAAAATGCTCCTTACATATCCCCTTTATAGCTGCCTGGAGTCCGTGGTCCCCCGCCCTCCTCCCTCCTCCCGCAGAGGGTCTGGGGGGAGAGCCAGGGAGGACAGGGGTAGGCAGGCAGAGGCTTTCCAAGGCCTGGCGTCTGCCTGGGTGGACTCTATGCCCTTCCCTGAATCTCCTCTGCAGCTCATGAAGGCACTTCCGAGGTTGTCCTGGGTCTGGCGGGAGAGCCAGTTGCCTGCTCCCATCCAGACCTGAGAGCTCACATTATTCCTCAGATGCCAGCTCATCCTTTGGCTGGCTCTCCATCCGGGCTCCTCAGCTCCGCTAAGCAAGGAATGGGGCTGCCCTATGGAGGTCCCCCATGCTGGGGCTGCTGCAGGCCCCCCTCTCCACCCTGGGAAGCAGGTACTATCTCTGTGTTTCCGTTGTGGTGGACAGTGGTCAGGTTCAGAGAAGCAGAGCTGTTTCTCTTGTGGGCGAGTGGAAGGAGTTGGGTTTAAAGCCACGTCTCTACCACCCTACAGCCTCCAGGACACCTGTGAGCCCCACCTTTGCTCTGCCAACCCCACTGTTGGTCTTTGGTGGTGACATTCTCTCAGTTAGCATTGCCTGCAATGCAGACCCCACACCCCCAGTGCTCAGGGGTCAGCATTCTGGTCAGTGTTCAGACCATTGTCCACCTCTTCACAACTCCTGGTGGTCTTCCTTTCCCTTCCCTTCCCTTCCCTTCCCTTCCCTTCCCTTCCCTTCCCTTCCCTTCCCTTCCTTTCTTTCTCTTCTTTTTTTCATGAGACCAGAGGGGCCATGCCAGGCCTAGAGGATGTGGAGATAAACTCATTGTTCCTCGGCCAGCATGGCCCAGTGGTTGAGCATCAACCTGTGAACCAGGAGTTCACCAGTTCAATTCCCAGTCGGGGCACATGCCCAGTTTGTGTGCTCCATCTCCAGCAGAGGGCGTGTAGGAGGCAGCCAATCAATGATTCTCTCTCATCATTGATGTTTCTATCGCTCTTTCCTTCTCTCTTTCTCTCTGAAATCAATAAAAAAATATATATTTTTTTTAAAAAGAAAATAGTTACTAGGAGTATGGAAAGACAGGTAAACTGAAATTTTAGGGGTAGGCAGAGTAGCAAGACAGACACATCCCCCTTCACCCCCCCCCGCCCGCCCCCAAAAGCAAACATAAACAACTCACCATGAGCTCTAGGGTCTGGTCCGCTCACCAACTTCTCATAGTGGCTTTCAGTTTGTTCTGTTTTCCAGGCTAATCGATTACATTGGGGAGTGAGCTCTGTAGGATGCAGGCGGCTGGCTCAGTCACGCACCACCAGCAGCAGATCTGGAATTCAAGCCAGACTTGCCCACATGCCAAGGCCAGACTGTGGGGCGCCTGCACGCATTCCCCAGGTAGACGGGCCTCGGTGCCTTTCGGAGGAATTAGTCCCATAACAGGACAGGGCTAGACTTTCGTTTAATGCCCTTAAACCATTAGTTTTCATACTTAGTACGGTCCAGGCCCGATCCCGGTGGCCTGTATGAATCCCATGAGGCTGTGTTTAAGGGGAGCAACTGAACAGAAAGATGAGGGGCTTGGTACGTTCGGTCTTGCTCTTGCTAGTGGCCCTGATTCAGAAGCACACTAGCCCTGCCTTCGGGAGAGGGCCAAGCCCTGGGAACACACAGTGGGTGGTTTTCTTTCTTTCCTGGAGGGGTCCTGACTATGGACTCCACACAGCTCTCTGCCCAGCTGCCAATCATGCTTCCTGTCCCTCCATCTCTCCTGTGTGTGGGGGGCAGAGGGAGAGGGTGATGGGGGGCATGTGAGGTTTGGAATGGTCCCATGGGATCTGGCATATCTTCGAGGTAGTGGGGAGACTCAGAGAGGCCTGTTTAAAGAAGAACTAGCTGATTAACATCACTGACCCAAGAATAGAAAAAGGGCTGTGGGGAAGGAACACAACACTGGAAAAAAATTAAAACCTGTACTGAAGAGGAGAGAGAGAGAGAGAGAGAGAGAGAGAGAGAGAGAGAGAGAGAGAGAGAGAGAAAGAGAGAGAGAGAGAATGAAATTGAGTTCTCACAGGAGAATGAGCAAATGTGGGAGGTCAAGATGAGGCTGGGCTGTGGAGGAGGGTGGGGTCAAGGCCACATGAATGCCCTCCTGCCCCCCTCAGGGCATCCTCTAGATACTCTGTGTGACCCTAAGGGCCTGCTATGCTTTGGGGAACTGCTGACCTGGCTCCCACGCACTTGACTTAAGCTTGACCTCTGGCCCTGGAGGGAAGAGGTCAGAGTAGGCAGAGCTGAGACGGGGCTTCACCCTGGAGCTACCAGCTCAGGGTCACATTGTGCACAGTTCTCCCCCTTGGAACTCAGTGTGGGTGGGTGGTGAGAAGTGTCCACGCTCTGCTCACTGGCTCCGCCCGTCACCACCTGGACAGGTAGGAAGAAGACTGTCTCCCATGATGCTGAGAGAAGAGAAGCTGCTCCATACGCTAGCAGAGCTTCTGTTTAAGAGTGACAAGCAAAAAATCGCTTTCTGTACCCAAGAATTTTGTGTCCAAGAAAATTATTTTGGTGGTGGTGCCTCGAGAATCACAGTGGCCACTGGTTACAGGAGGGAGGTGCCAAGTACAGCTGAGGCCCCAGCAAGGGCCTAGGGTTGTGCTTCTGGCTGGTGCTGGAGGGAGAAGTAGAAAGGGAGGAGGAGGAAATGAGGAGTAAGACAGAAGAAGATAAGGATGAGGATGGAGGGAGGGTTCTATGCAGCAGGCAACTTCACTTGGATACTTTTTTCTGCATCGGCTTTATTGAGATACTAGAGGCCAAGTGCATGAAATTGCACCTAGGTGGGGGAGTTGGAGAGGGATCCCTCAGCCCAGTCTGCACCCTCTCAGTCCCGCAATGAATCACCCCAAAGAGTTAGGCCCTGCCCACCCTCAGCAGCCCACTGGTCAGTGGCCTGGGCCTCTCTCTTTGGGGCAGTCATGGAGCCCCTCAGTTAATTGCCCCACCAGCCAGTGGCTTGGGCTTCCCTCTGCAGGGTGATCATGGGGTGATGGCTGGCCTCCGACCGATTGTATCGCACCTGCCTTGGCTGGCCTGGTGCCGGTGGGTGTCATAACATGGTCATCCAGATAGCCGTCCTGCTGTTCGGCCATTCAGCCGATTTGCATACTATGCTTTTATTATTATAGATAATTCCTGGGTGGTAAATCCACCCATTTCAATGCACAATACTGGTTCATTAGCATATGCATAATGTTGTACAACCATCAACACAATCAGTATTAGAATATTTGCAGCACCTCAAAAAGCAACACCCATACCCATTAGCCCTCATCCCCCAGGTTGCTTCTTGGCAGCTTTCTTTCCCAATAGATTTGCCTATTGTAGGCATTTGTACAAAAGGAGTCATCGAATAGCTGGCTTTTTTCACTTAGCACAAGGCCTTTCATGTTAGCTACCAGTCTAGCTTTCTTTCCCAATAGATTTGCCTATTGTAGGCATTTGTACAAAAGGAGTCATCCAGTAGCTGGCTTTTTTCACTTAGCACAAGGTTTTCAAGGTCTTTCATGTTGAGCACTCCTTTCTTATGGCCAAACAATATCTCTTTGTATCTATAGGGTGTCCTGAAAATGCATACACACTTTAACAGCTGATAACTCGCTTAATTTTGAAAATGAACCCCATGTTAATGAACACTGAATTTATCACCCTTCCACGTGTGTATACCTCCTTTTATTTCTTGGTTCCTCAGTTGATTGCCACTGGGTTGTTTCCGATCTGGGGCCATTCCTGCATGAATAATGCTGCCATAAACATTTGTGCATTAGTTTTTGTGTGACTGTGCACATTTTCCATTTAATCCTCATCACACTTAGGCATTGTAACCACCAACTTATAATGGAAAAACTGCAGCTTGGAGAGGCTGAGTGACATTTTTTCAGACAGAAAACCTTCTTTTGATTGGATTATGACAGAAGGCCGAATCAGGGGAAATAAAGTGGAACTTAGCTTCACCCTTTCCGGGTCATTATACACACCACTGAGTCAAAAGAGTCGAAAGGAATGAGGGAACGTGCGTCAGAGGGCTGCTGAGGCTCCACGCGCCTTCTCTGGGGAGCTGGGTCTCAGGGAGGGCCCGTGATGGTTCTGTCTGGCGTGGCTCTAAGGTCTGGGGGTGGG
>PVJC01028351.1:0-22636 GCA_004026665.1 Murina feae
ATGTGAGATATTTTTCATCATATTAGTAATCCAACTTTATAACTTTGAATTTACACATATACTTTGCTTTGCCCCAATCACTGAATTTGAATGATTTGAAAAGGTGTATGTGGGCCCTGGTTGGGTACCTCAGTTGGGTAGAGTGTCCTCCCCATAAGCCAAGGCTGCAGACACATACAAGAAGCAACCAATGAATGCATGCAATGTTTCTCTCTGCTGCTCTCTTTTATCTCTTCCTTCTTCTCTCTCTCTAAAATCAATCAATATAAAAGATGTACATGGATATATATTTTATTAATAAAATTATATTCCATATATAAAATAAAAATAAACCATGTGAGAGATTTGTGAGTTTTCACCATGCTGTGCATGAGCACCTGAAATGCTTTTCTCTTGGCTTCTCAAGAACTCATGATATGATGAAAGAATCTTATAAGAATGTTTAAAATTTTTAAACAGGACCTGTTTAAAATCCAATATTAACATAAATATACCATTGGCCACTGATACATGAGTGCAATGTTGTAGTAAATCTACTTGAGCACACTTCAAAATTGAAATAAAAAAACATTTATTTTCAATTATTATTTAAGTGATTCTTAGTATAGGTAGCTAGTTAGTTATTAACAAAGGAAGGAAGCAAATGAAATTAAACATCAAGCTTGATTAACTAGGAAGGGGTAGCTTCACCAGCACCCCAGGGGATAGTGGCATTTCTCCACTAAGGGCATTGACATCCCCCTTCCCTCCCCACGCCACAACTCAACAGGGAAAAAGTACTGGCTTTCCAATTGCTTAGGGAACAACCAGCCCCTTCTCGTAGATTACCTGATGGGGATGGGGGAGGCAGTTCCGGGAGGAAAATAAAATAGTAAAGGGGAAACTCTGGCCCAAGGTCGGGACCGGTAGTGGCCCAGGTGCCATCAAGCCATGACAACAGAAGTGCATATGGGGAAATAAGACACAAAAAAGTTCTGCATCTCTGGGTCTTGGCCCTCCTGGACCTAATGGTCCTGGGTGCAGGCCTACAGCTCCAGAGCTTGGACTATTTTCACAGTAAGAAGGAACTCATCTACCTCATGGTAGATAAATCAGTGCACCTAAGCCCTTGCTTTGTTTTTGCCTGAATAAATCATGTCGAGATACATCAAACCATGCTGTGCATGAGCACCTGAAATGCTTTTCTCTTGGCTTCTCAAGAACTCATGATATGATGAAAGAATCTTATTTACAACTAGAGGCTTGATGCATGAAATTTGTGCAACTGTAGGCCTTCCTTTCCCCGGATGACAGCACGGGTTTCCCTCCAGCACCTGGGACCTGGCTTCCTTCTCAGAGAGAGGCCTCTTTCACCTGCTGCAGCCCACTGATCAGTGGCCTGGGCATCCCTCTGCTGGGCAATCATGGGGCAATGGCTGGGCCCCCAACCAATCACATCACACCCGCCTTGGCTGGCCTTCCACCAGTGGGTGTCATAGTATAGTCCCGGATAGTTGTCAGTATGGTTGTCCAGATGGTTGCTCCAGTGTTCAGCCATTAGGTCTATTTGAATATTATGCTTTTATTATATAGGATTATATAGGATGGCAATGATTCTTAGATTTCTATTATTACTATGTAAAAGAAAGGGGAAAATGAGATGTTCTCAATATTTCCTAAACCTGAAATATTTCCATATCTTATTGATTTATTTTATAACAATAAAGATACTACTTGAAAAAAAATATACTACATAAAATCTTTAATGTTTTTTGGGTTTCTGATTCAGAATAAAGGATAGATAGATAGATAGATAGATAGATAGATATAGATATATATTAATCCTTAGGTATATATTAAGGTTCATCTCACCCAAATTATAAAGATAATTTTATATTTTATGTAGAAGAATTTGGAAATTTTTTGATTATTTTTTATATGACATACATTAATTTTATTCAAAACTCAAAGTATTTTCTTACTCTTTCCCTTTTTTGTGACTTTTTTTTGCACTGATGGCAAATGATCATTTTTAAGTAGGTACTGTACTTAGAACAAAGGTGTGATCCTTGAGGCTCAGAGTTCCATAGGCTTTAATCTAATTTTGGCAATGTCCATGTGACCATGAGTGCATTCAAAGGTTTTAAATTACTGTTTCAGAGTTGAAGATGAAGGGAGACACCGACATAAACTCAGCTCCAGACTATATTCTTCTATCCTTTTTATAACCCACCTGAGAATACCATCCCCAAATGTGTCAGCTTATCATGCTGACGTATTGCTGTGCCTGAACATTCTAGGACTGGATATGTGTGCAGGCAACCTACAGTTTTATGACCTCATGCTCAGAAAAAAGAAGTAAGGGTGATTTTCTATGAAATCAAGTGAAGAATGCTTCTGCAAGAGCAGCTGAAATCTCTTGTTTTACCTCTTTTATAAATGTAGTGCTTAAAAATTCCACATTGACAACTTGATGTTGTATATTTGAATAGCTGCATTTGAAAGTTATTTTTCAAATGTTGTAAACAAGAGATAAAATTTCTTTAAGATCAAAGAAAAACAGCCATTTACTTTTGTTGAGCAACTTTTAAATATAACTGTGCTTAAACTAACTCCTTGAGGGCAACCAATAGAGTTCTTATGGAGTAAATAAATATTCCCCCAAAAACACAACAAGCTAGAAAGTAAACTCTTTGAAGACTAGTTTTAATAAAACCCAAAGAGATACACATAATACAATACAGAGAACTCCATTGGATCATTTCAGTGTGAAATCCTGTACACTTAAAAGCATTTGCAAAAAACTACAATTTTGCCTACTATTCTCTCCCTAGCACATAATAAACAAATTTACTTCCCTTGTAAGAATAATTTTCTAAACACAATACATAGACACACATACCAAATTTATCACTTCATTGGACCAGAAAAGATCAAATCTTCTAATACAAATAAAGTGCAAGTGGTTCTTCCAATTTAAAGTCCATAAAACACTTATTAAAGATAAAAGTAGGTTATTTAACAATATTGGACTTTGTGAGATGCAGTCTGTGCAACAGAATGAAATAGAAATTTCCATGATGGGAAATCATCCTTCTTTCCTCTTGATAGTATCATAACCTTTTAAATCATGTTTGACTTTTGTAAGTTGAGAAAGCTGGCAGCCTGGTAAATCCCATGTGGTAGTACACATGGCACACCCTTTCTGGAGCAGTAATCTCATTGCTCTGTCTGAAGGCTTTCACTTCACTTGCCGACTGAGCCCCAGGAGATTTATTTGACTCAGTCTTCCTTGAACCACTGGTTGCTAATCCTTATTATGAGGAAAGTAGAACCATGCCTTCAGGCAATGGCCATTCAGCTAGAGGTACAACCACCAGCCAACCTTCTGCTGAGCTGTTTTGTTTTAAACTATTAAATATGCACATGCATTTTACAAATGGGGTTCTTTGTCCTTCACAAAACAATATGACAGTGATGTTTACTCTGCTCCAATTGCTAATCTGACAAGCTCCGTCTGATAAGCAGACCCTTTATCTTCTCATCACCCTAAATCTCTGAAGGAAAGTGGACACTAGTAGCATATGTCCATGACAGGTCCTTATGCTTAATGAGATAGGATATTTATAGGTTTCCACGTTAAGGACACCTAGAAGACATGTCACGTGGTGTTGAGAAGGAAAGCCCTTCCGCTGAAGAGATCCCCATCAATTTTCTCTCACTCATCATTTCATTTGAAAAGAAAACCCAGCATTACATCTCCTGACAATGAAGAAGCTGAGATTTAATTCTTCTCAACACATTTAAAGATCTTAAAATGCCACCTTCACTGCCCTCAGGGAAACCTCAGGTTATCCCTAGCTCTTGCCTATATATTTAAATTGCCTTCATATAAATCATTCCGACTCAACTGCAAGCATTGTGAAGGCAAGAAATGTGGATTTTTTCATCCGTCCACACAGTAGGTGCTTTCTAATATTAATTGTGTGAATAAATGTATATATTTTTCTCTGTTATAAATATAGAATATTTACATTTCCCATAAGAATAACTATAATGTTAAAACAATATTTCTACTTTATCCTGAAATCAAACATATGGATTGGTTAATTTGCCTTCACGGTTTATCAAAAAGCTTCACTGAGTACCTACTCTGTGCGATCTGATTTCAAAGGCTCAACATTTCAAACTGACATGACACTCTGTACATGCAATTTAACCTATTCTGCTTTGTAGCAACATTAAAAACATGGCATGGGCCCTAACCGGTTTCGCTCAGTGGATAGAGCATCGGCCTGCCGTCTAAAGGGTCCCAGGTTTGATTTTGGTCAAGGGCATATACAAATATATAGTCTCAGGGAATTAGCAAGATCTATCTTTAAATTTGGTAGCATATTAAGTCCCATTAATCTCAGCCACAGAGGGATTGCAGTTAAAGGTTTTTTATTCATTATAAAAAATAAATATTACTGCTGTTTTCTACTAGATATGGTGAAAAAAAAGTTTTAA
This sequence comes from Murina feae, assembly GCA_004026665.1. NCBI lineage: Eukaryota > Metazoa > Chordata > Mammalia > Chiroptera > Vespertilionidae > Murina > Murina feae. The sequence continues at coordinate 4,489 of PVJC01028351.1, forward strand.
CAAAAAAGATAAAATATTCCCTTACTCAATTTGGATTTTATGCACAATATAAAGCCTACTTTATTGGATAGTGATTTACAGGCATCTGAGACTTCTGTTCAAGGGGGGAAATAAATGATGAAATTTCCCCGGTCATTTTCTGGGTCATGTTCTGAATAAAAAGGTCATAGTAGCTGCTATTGCTGCCTTCAAGTACATATTTTAGCTATATTAATGCATTCTTCTATTTTTACCATTTACAGAATAGTTAGTGTATTTTTCCAATAGGTATTTGAAATTACAGTTAATTTTTAAACTTACAAAATAATAGAGTGAGCTGGGCATGGTGGAGAAGAGATTTAGGAATATAGTATTATCACCTAGATTTGGTGTCTACAACACCATAATTTCTAAGAATCTCTAGTGCAAGAAAGCAGCTTAAATATATACAAGTACCCAGATGCAATTATTAGTTTCATTTTCTTACCTAGTACAACTCACAATTATTTAGCAGTGACTGTGAAAAGTGGGAAAGTTGAGCCTAATACCTATGTATGCCTAATAAAGAGAGTCAAGGCTTTAATCAGAATAATAATAATTAAGTTAAGTGTTCACTATGAACGAGGAACAGTCCTAAGTAATTTACATGTATTAGTTCAATCAATTTTTACAACCACCCTGAGTTAGGTACCGATAACACCCTCATTTTACTAATGAGAAAATTGTGGCTCAGAGAGGTCAGGTAACTTATCTGAGAAGCATACAGGAATATAGCTATATGTGACATTATAAGGCAGTGTAGCTCTAGAGTAATGTTTAACCAGTACATTAACTTTGTCTCTAGTAATAGAGTTCTCGTACTTGAAGGTTGGCTTCTATACTAAAAGAAAGAATTTTAATTATTACTTTGAGAACAAGAAGGGTAACAAAAAATAATTTTTCAGTTTAATATTTATGCTTATTTTACAAATGACTCGTCTACTAAAGTTCAGTTTTGTTTGTTTTGTTCACATGTAAATTTAGATATGCAAATCTGTATGCCTGATAGGGACTCATTAAGTACTAGAGGCCTGGTGCACAAAAATTTGTGCACTCCAGTGGGGGAGGGGGGTCCCTCAGCCCTGCCCATGCCCTCTAGCAATCTGGGATCCCTTGGGAGATGTCCACCTGCTAGCTTAGGCCCACTCCCCAGGGAATTGGGCCTAAGCTGGCAACCAGACATCCCTCTGGCAGTTCTGGGGGCCCTCGGGGGATGTGCACTTTCCAGCAGAGAGCAGGTCTAAGCTGCAAGCTGCAGTCAGACATCCTTAGCTCTGCTGAGGAGGCGGGAGAGGCTCCTGCCACCACTCCTGTGCTGGCAGCTGGGAGCTTGGCTTGTGGCTGAGCAGAGCTCCCCCTGTAGGAAAGCACTGACCACCAGAGGGAAGCTCCTGCATTGAGCGTCTGCCCCCTGGTGGTCAGTGAGTGTCATAATGACCAGTCATTCCCAGTGGTTTTGCTGTTAGGGTCAATTTGCTTATTACCCTTCTATTATATAGGATAGAGGCCTGGTGCATGGGTGGGGGTGGGCTGGTTTGCCCTGAAGGGTGTCCCAGATCAGGGTGGGGGGCTTGCTGGGGTGCCTGGCGGGGCTTCGAGCTGCTGGGTGCCGGGCCCCCTGAAGGCTTGTGTCACAGCTCCTCCACCCCAGTGGCAGCAGCAACCAAGCAGGCCCAGAGGCCCTCTTCCAGCCCCTGGGGCAAAACGCCTACATTGTCACCATGGTGATGATGCAAGCATCTTGTCCCAGCCACTACCATCTTTGTCTCAGAGTCACAGTTAATTAGCATATTACTCTTTTATTAGATAGGATTTGATGAGTGAGTAAATTGATAAATAAATACATGAATCTCCATGCAAAATATACTTATATTATCCTATCATTTTGAAGCAATATTTGCAAATGTACATACAGAAGACTGAATGTGAACTATATGCAAGTACACAAGAGCCATTATTGAGTATCATTTCATAAACTGCATTTTGTCAATTTAATTGATTATATTGTCCACAATGGTCGAACTCTGCAATAAAAAAATTTTGAGGTACCCATTATCCAAAATGTTGAGATTTTAATGAAAACAAATGAAGAAGAGAGAAAGAGAAAAATAAAAGGTTATTTGGTTAACTTAAAAATTAATGAATGCCATCCAATGGGAAACTAGCTAGGCTTAAAGTACCACAATTTCTAGTTCATCTTATTAACAATTTTTTTTTTTTTCTTTTGGTCTGTTAGCATCAGGATTCTTTCTACCATAGTAGAGAGAAAATTCAAAATTCAAAAAACTAATGTAAAAATAACCTCTTTAAAATTAGAAAAAGGAACAGATGTGTTGGACTGCTACATTCATGCTCCCCACATTGTATTGAATTAAGTTAGCATAGATAATCATCTGAGTCTCTGCCTAAATATCTAGTTAGAGCCTGAATCTTAAACTACTATTGATTATTTTCAATTTTGAGCGGCTGTTCTGTAGACAAAATTAATTCTCTAAATCACTCTTTCTTAGAATACATTTTGGAATATGAAAGGAAGTTTTACAAATAAACTCTAGGAAGAGTCCATAGCTTGAGTAGGAACAATAACAAAAAATGTGATTTTCCTATTGAGTAATAAATGTAATCATATATTGCACTATCTATAGTACCAAGCACACTGTCATACCCATAGGAGGCACATATGAATGCCTGACTCACTGAATGAATGCATGAATGAATGAATGAATGAATGATATATTTGTTTGTAACAGAAAATCATGTGAACTCAAGTCTACTGAATCCCACACAAGGTGTTCCATTCAATCCTCTGCTGATGCTGGCTTATTACTCAGCTATGAATGTTTCAATACACCTATTTCAGCACTGCATTTTCACAGTATCAAACAACCCTCATTACAATTTTTCATGCCTAATGTAAATATTATCCCACTGCAACCCGTATTTGGTATATTTTGCCCTGGTCTGAAGGCAGCGTGGTAGAGTGAGAAGATGAAAAGTATGTAAGTGAAGCAGTCTGGATTCTGGGCCAAAGTCACAAAAATTTCTTCATTTGACAAATCCCTCAGCCTCTGTTTTTTCATTTGTTAGATGAGGGGTTTGGACAGGATATTTTGGGAGCTCCTTCGTACCTATGAAATTTCGTAGAGGAGGAAGGTATAATCTACAAACTCTGACCTTTGGAAAATCATTTTGCATGCTTGAGCTAATCAGGGTTATTTAAGGCCCTCTGTTTTCCCTGGTGCTACTTGCTAAGGTACTCATTCTAAGCTCTAACTTTCCATGAATGTTGTCCCACTCATTCTGAGAATGTCCCTACATCTGCGCCACAGCCCTCAGTCCAGCTCCAGGCACACTCACCTTGGTTGGCTGGGAGAGAAGAAAGGTTAGAGGTTTACAAATGACTATTTCAAAACCATCTTGATCTTTTATACATTGTCCAGTTTTGTGACAATTTAAGACTAGAAAACAAAACTTCCAGCTTTTCCATTGATCATTGACCCAAAAATGTACTCCTGTTCATTTAAAGGTTCAGACAGGTCAACAAGTCAAAATATATGAGAAAATCAGTCAACCTTATTCATGACTTTCCTGGGAAAACCAGCTGAAAGTGGGTGGGTAACATGGCTACTGAAAGATTTGAATGGCTTCTTATTACTCTTGAATGGAGACTTAACTCTGTATCAGTGCCTACAAAGCCCTGTGTAGCTTGGTTGCTTATTCCTCAGCTCTTTAACCTCATGTTGCACAAGCCCCTTCCCCACCTCCCTCTCTCTGCCCTCCAGGAGCAATAGCATCCCCAGCCTTGCTAAGGTTTTGGCACATTTCCCCTTACCACAGGCCTCTTCCATCTGCCTGGAATGTCTCCCCAGTAGTTCTCAAACTCGGCTGCACATTCAAATCATCTGACAGTATTCTAAAACTCTCAACACCCTGGCCAAACCCCTTGCAATTAAAAAAGATTTTCCAGAAATGGGACTCCAGCATCAGTAATTTAAAACAAAAACTTCTCAGGTGCTTCCAACGTGCAGCAAACTGTGGAACCCACTGCTCTAACCTCCTCAGCCCATCTGCTTAAACTCCAATTTGACTTCAGTTCTCTGCTAATTTTCACTTCCCAAGGAATACTTTTCTATAGTCACAATCTGGCCAAATCCCTTTATTTATAGTCTCACAGCATCAAGTAGCTTCCCGCTTAGCATAACTAATTTTATGTTTATTAGTTGGGGTTAGAGTCTCCATCCTGTACAACCTGTGTAGCTAGTGATTGTATATGATTTTCTTAATCAGAGCATCACTAGTCCCACAACAAAAACAAAGAATGAGAACAAAATTTGCCAATGTCCAGAATTCATTATGTGCACATGTTTAATAATCAGCCGATTATCAGAGATCCATATGATGCTATCAATAAATTGACAACTTTGCCTCTAACTTCTAATAATAACTTCACTAGATCTGATTTTATTGGCAAAATGATATTCTCCACAACATTAAGATACAGTGTTATTACACTTTTCAATTCTGGACCCAAGGCATAACAATTTGTATGCATGAACTTCCATAGTGTCTACTCCCTTTAGTTTTTCCCTGGTACAAATGAATGCAATCCACTAATTGTAGACCTGCTTTAACACAGTCTGTTAATGCAGTTGTTCAGGAAAAGTGTGATTACATTTTTGTTTGGGTGTATTTTGTAAAAAACCTGCCACGTGCAAATTTCTTCAGCTGTTGGTTCACAGAGGGTGTCAGACCTCTGGGCTGTCACATGGTCAAATTTAAAAAAAAAAAAACACAGCACAACAGGCATGTTAATTAGTATTGCATAAGCACAGCTTTAATGAAGTCTAATTGTCTTGTGGTGGTTGTTACCATAAGACCCAAAACTCATAGCAGCCTTCCTTCCAGGAAGAAAATTTCAGAACAATGGCAATTATGTTTTTTCCAAAAACATGTTTGCTTTTAAGGATGCTGGTTTGACACACAAATACTCTACTGAGATGTTTGCCACTTGAATGTTCTTGTTCTGCACTAATAACTCTCTACTTTTATCCTTACCTATCCATTACCAGCATCCTTTCCCCCCACACATTTTTACTAACAACTGTTTGTTTGATTCTTCCCATCTAAACCAGCTCCCACAATTTCTAAAAACAATTACATGCTTGATCAGTTTTGCAGTCTATATTTGATCCTAGTATAAAAAGAGAACGAACAAAATTCATCACTACACACATAAAATACCCTGTTCTTCACAAACCCAAGAACTATATGGGAAGCCTAATAGTTCTTCTTGAACCTAAATTACTATACACCAAGAAATTCACTTTTAATCAAATTTGAAATGTTTCAATGTGGATCTAATAGCCAAATACCAATTTTGTACAGAATATTGGCACTGACTAAAGGAAAAACTAATAATAAAGTCTGTCTGTAGTTATTTGACCAGTTTCATTCATACTTATGTTAATTTAATTCAAACTTTTCAAGGAACAATGACTGTCAATTACATTAAATTATACTCTAGGGAGAGGCTTCCTGAACATGTGGATTACAATCTGCAAAAGAAGAACCACGACATCAAAGCACTTCAGGATCTGAATTGCAGTCATCTTTTAGAATGGCATCCTAAGCAATTTTAAAGGCAGCAGAGTCTGAGCAGCTTTTCTCAACTAGCTAAGACCCTACAAAAATCCATGTCCCACATATACAGTCATGTGCTAAATGCTTCCTTAAATTTTACTCTCACAGATTGAACAATTTAAAATCTGACAGTCTAAAGATGTGAAAAAAATAACATGTGCTTCAAGATCTGATGAAGGTAAATAACGTCTGCAGTATCTGGCAATAGTGTGATTCAAAAATAGTTCCAGCTTTAATTTTTTTCTCATCAAAAGAATATGTATCAAAACAGTATTTTGAATTTTAAAAATAAAGAGTTATCAGTTTGCATGAATAAGAATAATTCCTGCAGCTGGATTCAGAAATTCATTAAAATATAATGTTAAAGCATTCTCTGCCAGTTGAAAAAGCATATTGCACAAGTCTCCAAAGGAAGCATGTGTGCACAGAGGGATTTGTGGGTGTTTGTGTGTATGAGGGAATGTGTGTGTAAGTGTACATATAGCATCTTACTTAACGAAGTCTTGTGGGTTTATTTCAAGAGTAGCGGGTTCACATGATGAATCAATTCTATAAAACAATGGCATATGAACTCCAGATGTAGTTCTTTTGCACTTTGTCTAATAAGAAGAGGGATTTGTCAAAGAGAGTCTTCTTTTCTGAGAGAGCCCAAATAAACAGCAACCTCTATTTTTAATTTGTTTAGAATTCCAAGTTGTCTCTCACTGGCACAAAGGAATCAAGAGTGAAACCATTTGCTCTTCTGTCTTAGCAGCGTATTACTCAACATCTGTTAAGGTCCAAAGTTCTGAAATATAATTTAAACAAATTCCTGGCTAGAATGCAACAAACAAATAAGAAAAAAATAATAGGAATTTTTCACATATTTTTCAAAGTAGACTTTTAGAACAATAGACTAAATATTTATTCAGTACACTTATGTGAAGGATAAGAGAAAACCACATGGACAAAGTGGAAAAATAATATTCAACACAGTTCAGTATATAAACATTGTCTGTTTATGTTTTGTTTTGTTGTGTGTGTGTGTGTGTGTGTGTGTGTGTGTTTTAATTCCTCTCAACATATGAACCAGGAGGTCATGGTTCAATTCTAGTGAGGGTGCATGCCCAGGTTGCAGGTTCAATCTCCAGTGTGGAGTCAATCAATGATTCTCTCTCATCATTGATGTTTCTCTCTCTCTCCCTCTCTGAAATCAATAAAAATATATTTAATATTTAAAAATATATTTAATATTTAAAAATATTTAAAAAATATATTATTTTCAAAGTTACAAAAATGATTATCAGAATAGACTACACTGATGATATCAAGAAAGCAATTTAGTGTTGTAAAGTTATTTAGTTAAAAAATAATTACTTTGTCCCATCATTTTATGTTTCTGTTCTTCTACAACTTCACTGATGTTTTACATTCACTTTATTTGTCAATATGAAAGATCTTCAAGCTGTATTGAGGAGAAAGAAGGGATAGGCAGTCCAGGACAGGACCCTGGTGATAAGGGGGGTGGGGGGGAAGTGGAGCATTGCAGAGGTGGACAGAATATAGCTTGCAGACTGCATCACAGAGAAAACCAAAAGGACCTAGAACTGAACCCAGCTAGGTGGAACTGCTAAGGCAACCCAGCTGGGTGGGGAAAGAAGGGCCCACAGGAGACTTGAGCTTTAAAATAGATGGATTTGCTAAGAACCGCAGCTTACAGATAACCAATCACAAGGTAGTGCGGCATATAACCAATCCCAAGGATGTTTCTAGGGCAGGATTCTTTGAAACAACCCATCAGGAGCCAATGAAGCATGTATCTACCCCTAGTCAAAGAAGCACACCTTCCTCTTCCTCTTGCTCTCTCTCTGGATCCCTGGGTTCCTGGCTCTGCTATGGCAGGGGATTTGTTCCCCTGCACCCACATGGCTTATGACCATGTGGGCCTCCACACATGGATTAATGGACTTTAATTATCTTGGATGCTGAATTACACACACTGCAAGGTAGAATGGAAGCTCTGGACACTGGCCTGCTTCTGGAACCCCAGTTGCACCTTTTTTAGAACTGGTTTCTCTCCATAAATTTTGCTTCCACTAACCACTTTTGTCCAAGAATTCATTTGTCAATTTTGTGAGGCAACAAACTCAGACCTGATCACAACATTTTGGCTTCAGTATGACTCACTCACTAAAACATGGTATAAGACTATGTCTACAGCAAGCTACTTCTTTTTGTGAGACACCAAACTATGTGCATATGCACAGATTATTCACAGATGTTAATAATTTAGAATTTCAAGTTGTCTTAATTCCTCTCAACCTATGAACCAGGTTGAGAGGAATTAAGTTGCAGGTCTGAACAAGGAAAGCAGGAACATTCATTACTTCTGAGAAGGGAAGGGAATGCTTAGGAGTTAGGAATAGAAAGAGACTTAATTTTTCTTCAGTTACTATACTTTTTGAGTTAGTATTAAAAATCAATATCCTTTAAAACTAAAATTTAATTTTAAAAATATATTTAATTTTCACTATAAACCTAGCTTTTGATTAAGACGTTTTTTAGTCTTGTCTTTAGGGAACATGCATGCATACAGCTTGGAAAAATGAGTGATATGTACACAAATAAAATTAAAACAAAAGTTAGGAACATAGCACAGCAAAGAGTGACAGATACGGAGGGAACATTTTCTGCGAGTCCAATAAAGGTCACCGTGCCTTCAACAGTTCACAAAGGCTTAGGGCACAACTGGAGATTGTAGGACTTGTATAGAGAGGAGAACAAAAGGCCAGGTCTGTCAAAAATCTCATATTCAAAGCAGCATATGAAGACAGGTTGGCCAAAGCAGAGTGATTGTAGAAGTGTGTGTGCCTGTGTGTGTGCATGTGTGCGTGTGTGTGTATGTACTGCATGGGGCTCTAAAGACAAAGGTGGATGTAAGTGTGTAAGTGCCACAATGAGGTGACTGCATCAGATGACAAAAGAGTTTCTTTTTATGATTTTCAAAGCAGGAGAAGTAGATATATTTATTTGGTTCTCTCTCTCTCTCTCTGTCTCTCTCTCTCTCTCTCTCTCTCTCTCTTTCTCTCTTTCTCTTTCATTTATTCTTCAGGTAATCATTTTTAAATTTAAGTTACAAATGTATCTACAGTGAAGTGCTATTCGGGTCAGTGAAGATATACAAAGTGGACATACCAATGAAATATGTAGCTAGATAAAGCATATAACACCACCAGCCCCACAATATCTTTATCATTAAAACCTTCCCCACACCCCATGCACACATACAAATAATCAATAGTCTTTTCCATCACCAAAGATTAGTTTTTATACTTAAGAAACTTTTAATAAAGGAGATCATGATGTATGTGCTCTTTTGGATTTGATTTCTTTCACTCATTACATTTATGTAGTTCATCCATATCCATACATGTGGCAATATGTAACACAAGGAGTTAATCTTGAATCCCCTTTACTAAACACTTCCACACACTCATTACCCCTACGTGCAAAGCATGGAAGTGAGGGAAGGTCAATTAGGCATGAAACCTTTGATTTGTATTGGACCTTGCAATTTATCCTGCTATATGTTCTTTTTTTCATTGTCCTTTATAAAAATGTAGGCTATAGTAGATGTGATTATTATTATTACTATCATTTACTTTACAGGTAACAAAGTGAGAATTCGAGAGTTTTCATTACTTACTGAAGGCCTTATTTAAACATCAAGTAAGGAGTTGATTGTCATTCACACTCAGGCACCCACCTTCAAATCCATGATCATTATACAAAACCAGATTATCTACATTATTATTTGAATAGAGGAAATGTAAACACCACAATGATATAGTTTAACATCTATTTTTCAGCTTGCCTGGTCTAGCATTACTCCTTAGAAAACGTGATGCTGATGCTGATGCTGGCTAGTATTTGTATCAGTCTACTCCAGGTCCAGCCTTTCCCTAAAAGCTTATATCATCATAAAAAGCATATGAAGTAGGTACCATTATTATCCCTGTTTTGCAGATAGGTTAAGAAAGCATGAGCAATGTAACACTATGTGCTAGCATATGTAGGTTAGTAAATTTCTCTCATAAAGAGCAGATAGTGAATATTCTTGGCTTGGCCATGTGATCTGTTATGACTCCTTGGCTCTACTATCATAGCACAAAAATAGCCATAGATTTCAAGGGAATTATTGGACATGGCTGCACTACAAAAAAATGTTTTTCCAAAAACAGACACAGTTCAGAAGATTCAGCCCAGTAGCTATACTTTGCTGACTCTTAGCCTATGAATATTCATAGGATAGTGGAAACTATAATGCAAATTCTTTTTTGTTTTTTAATCCTCACCCAAGCATATTTTTCCTTTTTTTAGAGAGAGAGTAGAAGAGAGAAGTAAAGGCAGAGAGAAATATCGATGTGAGAGAAACACAAAAATCGGTTGCCTCCTGCACAATCCCTGACCAGGGCCCAGGCCAGGGAGGAGCCTGCAACCAAGGTATGTGCTCTGACTGGAATCAAAAACCCAGGACCCTTTGGTCCACAGGCAACATTCTATCCATTGAACCAAACTGGCTAGGGTCATAATGCAAATTCTAATTGAAACTTAGAAACACTTGAAATAATAAAGAAAATATGTTTTAAAAGTAATGAATAATTTATCTGAATGCAGAAGCATTAATTAGCTTTATGCCATCTTCACTTATTTCACAGGAGGTGACTTGACCTATCAATGCAATTGCAGCATTAACCCAGAATCAAATGACAAGTGAAAATGAGTTTACTCAACAAAAAGTTAACCTTAACCTGTCCTCACTTATTTGACACTAGGAGCCCAGTGAGTGAATTTATGCACCTTAAAAGGAACTATGGGCAGTGAGGCTGTGGTGGGCACAGGGGCGGGTCTCAGCCCCTCCTCCACATTCCTGCCTGGTCCTCCCACCATAGCCCTGGTCTCCTGACTGCCTGCAGCCCCATTCTGCCACCACCAGGCACCGGCAGCAGGTGCGAGTGGGGCTGGTGCCAACAGCTGGTGTGAGTGCCCGGTGGAATCTCAGCATGCGGGAGTAAAGAATTTTCAGTAACCACCAGAGGCTCACCCTGATGACAGCGACCGGCACCCCACCTTGGTCCGGCACCCCTGCTCACATATTCCACCATCCTGCCGCAGCCGATGCCCTCCATGTTCCACGCTCTGCCACCTGCTGTTGATGCCTACCATGTACCGCGTGTCACCTGGTGGTCAGCGCATATCATAGCGACCATTTGTTCTGCCATTCAGTCTACTTGCATATTAGACTTTTATTGTATAGGATTATGGAACAATCCCAATTCAAGGGCTCCAATAAACAGAGTTGTGAAAATTGTTATATTGGGCAAAAGATTTCACTGATCTAGACATTAGTTAAGAAAACCACTCAAGGAGGTTCAAAAGCCCCAAATAAACATAGCAAAATTAAAATGCATGAATGTATTATCATCTAGAAAATTAAATAATGTCTTCATTTTAAAAAGTGATTTGTGTGTATATTTTTATTTTAGAGATAAAAATGTGCCCTTATTCATATTTAAAATGTCCCAGTAATAAAAGGTCTATCATCTTTATACATTGTATGCTTTGCTTGTCCTTGTCTTAGAGTCAGTTTATTTTTAAAACGAACATCCTGAAAATCTTTGATATGGCATTTAGTAACCCGTCTGCTCCCATGTAAATGCTTTCGCGTGCAGGTGGCCTGTGACAGCGTCTGAGAGCGACTAGTGAAGTTCAGAATCTCTTTTGCTCTTTCATGCTCTGCTGAATCGTAAAAAGGGGTTATCATGTGTAATTCTCCAGCTTAACAGTACACACAATTAGATATTTTCATTTCTCTTTTAGATACATATATTACACAAGATTTTTTTTTCTGGTTGTACTAGATGCAGACCAAAATAAACTCACCAGTGATTTGCAAGATGGATGGAAATATTAAGATACAGAAGTTGCGTTGATAATGTTTTTACAAATATTATAAAGGAAATATTTCGATTCACCATAATTGTCATTTAGATTCTCAACTTCACAACAATTATTTTTTTAGACAGATAGCTTTTTATACTGCCATCAATAATTTAATGAAAAATTTAAATAATTAGATATTTATATTACATTTCATATATAAAAGACTATTTTTCATATACTAGTAAAGCATTCGCTCTAGTTTAATAATAATTTTATAGCAGATTTATAAATTAGACCCCAAATTTTTATCATAATATGACTTAAACCTAACAATGGTTCAGATCAAATTATGATTGTAATAAAAAAATACTGGAGTTTATTTAACTTATGACCTTTTCTGTGTAGATATATTTACAGTATTTTCCCAAGTGGGTCGATAATTCAATTATTTGATATAAACTTACACTTTATACGGGATGAATGGTTGTAAATAGCTTTGTGAATACCATATTTTTTTCTTAATCTTTACTACAAAGTGTGTATATGTACTTTACACAGCAATCTACATCTTCATTTAGTACTATTCTTTGCTTTTAGTAATAGCCATGAAAGCACGGTGAGTATTAAAGGACTAAGAGTATAGTCTCTAAAGGAAGCGTCCCATGGAGTAAGTCATGTTGTCCTGACCACTCAGTCAGATTTCATCTACCATGCCAGTCAGTCATCAACTAATAACTGTATTCCAGGCTATACATGCTTATACATTATATGAAAATAATCATATGTCATATTTTAATTCAGTTACTTAAAAATAATTTCAGCCACAAAAAGAGGGGGGAAACAATTGAAATATGAGGACCCCAGTAGTTGATTTTTAACAGTTCACAAAATGTATGCACTTCTAAAAATATTTCTAGTACTTTTTTCTTTATATTAAAAATATATTTAATCAAAGTGCAATCCTGGTACAGAGACATAGAAGAGGTATTATCCAACTGGAAATTTGTTATATTGAAGTCAGAAAAAAAATGTACTAAAACTGTCTATAAGAAAACCTTTTGCTCTTTTGTTTTTGTAAAAATATAATTAAAAAAATATGTTTTATTGATTTTTTACAGAGAGGAAGGGAGAGGGATAGACAGTTAGAAACATCCATGAGAGAGAAACATTGATCAGCTGCCTCCTTCACACCCCCCACTGGGGATGTACCTGCAACCAAGGTACATGCCCTTGACCGGAATCAAACCTGGGACTCCTAAGTCCGCAGGTCGATGCTCTATTCAGTGAGCCAAACTGGTTAGGGCTAAATATATATATATATAAAGACAAAATATGGGATTTAACAGAAGAAAGGGAAATAGGAAATTTTCTCAGGAAATAAAACTAAACAGGCAGTCTAATTTGGACAATTGAAGTTACAAAGTACATGTTTGGAAGTCAGCCACTGTCCACTGAGGTCATGCTTGCAGAAAAATGAAAAATAGCAAGCATCTTCAGTGAGGCTGAGTATGCCACCATTGAGGGGCTGCTCCTGTGGTGGGTACACTGGCAAGGGTAAGCACAAGCCATGATGCCCTCCCTAACCGGCCCCTGATGATCCAGGCTGCTGAATATTCACTTGACTTCTCCGGAGACATTTACTGTTTTACACCTCTGCATGTTGTTTCCATGCCTAGAATGCTTCTCATGGTTATATTACTTCTATGTTTAGGTGTCACCTGCCTAGCCTGGAGCTAATGTTAGGCACTCCTTTGATTTTTAATTAATCTGTTTTTCCAAGATAGATTTTGATTATCAATAAACTGAAAAAGAAGAGTCATCAAAACAAACTTATAAAAGCAAATGAAAGAGCCTAAAATACATGGAATCATTATTTGGGAAGCTTTCATAAGATTGCTTAATTATTTTATTTTCTAGTTTAGGGTTATGATCATACTAGTGTATAAAAAATATATATTTCACTCATTTTATGAGTCTGTAGGTCTGACTATTTCTTTTGATTACAAATGGCAATGACCCTGTATATTAATCCTTTTAGTAAGCCAAAACAAGCCAAATTTGCCCTTAGCTGTGTACTAGATTTTATGGGGTTGACCAGATAAACAGAAGACATGATATTCTCTTCTAGCTGCAAAGACAAAATATTCACATATTTACCAACTATAGATTTAAACTGGTTATAACTGATTATATGGCCATTTTATAGTAAATATAAGGAAATAATCATAAATATTATATAAATTCAGCAATGGAAAATACCATTATGGACTAAACAATTTGGATAAGGTTTTATGGCAGACTGTTTGTTCATCCAAGCATTTGGGTGGTGGCAAAAGTAGTTCAATGATCACGCATTTATGGAAAGCATTTGAAACAGTATGGAAACCACATGAGAACAGAATATCTGGGGAGCAGTAAGAGAGATGTGTTACACTGGAGAAAAGTCCTCAATGCTAAAAATTTGAGGTCATACCAAAGAGTTGATCAAGAATTAGTAGAGTCTCTTAAACAGAGGAAGGTCATGACCTACATTAATAAGTACTAAAGAAAATATATTTTACGCTGAAGCAAATATACAGGATATTCTTTCACTCTCCATTAGTAACTGAATGTCTGTGTGTGACACATGAAAATCTAAACAATTCCCTAAGCACAATTCAACATACAAGATAAATTAAGCCCTAACCACAGTTCTACTGCGTAGCATACACTTGGTGTGAAAAGGGAGATGCCAAGATTTTTTTCTTTATTTTCGTACACATTGAAGTCATAATAAATAAGTAATTTTGTGTTCTTAATATTTAAGAAAATACTACATAAAAATATAAGTAAAGAAGACTCCACATTTTAGAATGTGTATTTCTGATGGCTTACATATTATATTAGTTATTTAATTGAAAAAGAAAAAAAAAAGAAAAACAACTAGCCAGCTCTGGACTAGTCCACTAAAGTTTCAACTATTTGCTTGTTAAAAAATGCATGTGCATGAATTCTGAAATATTCATTATGAACACATACTCCAAGTTACGCAGACCTTTCTACTATGCATATTCAAAATGTCTTTTTCAAATGCTAATTTGTTAATTACAAACTTTTTATCAAGCTTAACTACACTCATAGATGTCATTGCAACCATTTGCATAGTGTCTCCTGTGTAAGCAATGCCATCAAGTTGCTGAAAATTTTCAAAAGAAAATGTACTTTACTCAATCCAAAAGAATGAAGTTTGTTGTTAAGGGTAATTATATTCAGAACATATATATAAGGCTCTGAAACATTAAGCATTTAAAAATTTATATTGTGATAACTAGCTATGTGTGTAAGATGTGTTCAGTTTTCACAGAATACTATTTATTTATCCTTTACAACTCACACCAACAAACAATCCAGAGTGTGCATGAAAAGGGGCCACATACTAACCTGACTAACTCAGGGAAGACCTGCTTGGCGGTCTTGCAAACTCACACACCTAAAGTTACCACAAAGGATGGTCAGAAATTAAAACCTTTTAATTAAAAAGCAGTTTATAGTGAGTAGTCCTGTCCTAGACCAGTATCTTCCCTGACAAAGATCAACTTCAATCTTTACTGAGCCTATTGTCTTGCATCTAAGATAACATACTGTGGTATGTCAGGGTAACTTTCAACTTTCCTTTTTCCAGACTCCTCAGGGCACAACCAATAAATCAGAGTTTCAGGATGGAGACCACAAATTCCCTCACTGTTATTGTCATCTTATTAATTGTGGACTGGTAGCTATCCTGTGCCCAACTATGTACTAGTAAAAGAAGTATGTGTCTATCATTTTACTTTTCCTCTAACCCATTAGGTGTCCCCACTTTGCTTTCTCCCACCTCCCTAATCTACCACTGATGGATTTCATGTAACCCACTTACACCTTCTCCTTTGATTGTACGTATAAAACAGTGCATAAAACTGGCATTCTTGCAAGCATTATCCCAATATGTTGAGAGTCTGCTTCCCAGCAACTGTCCACAGTTTCGCTCAAATAAGCTCACAAAAAGTCTTCATAGGTTTTACCGTTTTCTTATGTTAGCAAGAGCATCACTAGAATAAAATAGTGGGGTCACTCTAGACTCCAATAAGGGACATGATTAGCATCTCTAACCTTTTGTCTGTTCCTCAGTAAAATAGAAGTGCTGCTGTGAGGTAATGATGATTTATAAGTAGTTAACTAATGCCAGCTGCTATCATCTTTATGACTATGACAGTTGTTAATTCCAAGTCAGACAGTTCTGAGGCACTGAGTTTGAGTTTGTCAGGTTCCTTGTTTGTCTTTTTTAGTACTGGTGTTTATTTTGTTTTTATGTATTACTACCATCTCCAAAACTGAGAAGGTAAATGAGCACCATATAGAAAGTATAACATAAATTACTCAACTTTTATTTTATAATCTCTATTTTAACTGTCAATAAAGTTAGGTGCTAAAAATGTTAGGTGCAGAAATAGAATATTGGGAATGAGAAAGAGAGAGAGAGAGAGATTCTATGCTATATATATCAGTGTTTTTTTAATAATCTATTAACAATTAATATAATATTAGAGGACATACTTAAAAAAACTATGTATTGTGTAATGTACAGAAAGAATGGAGGGGAGCATTCATAACATTTATATGGCATGTTTAGGGATTTTTGTGATCTCTCAATCAATTATAAAATCTATCCAAATTAAAAAGTAAATCATTAGCAGGTAGTATGTGTGCACAAATCATAAAGTATTTCCTAGCACCATATATAAGGGGCAAACAATTGGGTGATACCATTTAGGGAATTAATGTTTCAGTTTTCTTAAACAGAATTATGTAGACAAAGTCAAAAGTCCCAAAAAACAAATGTCATTTTAACACAGCCCTCTCAAAGACCACTCACTTCTGGTGTTTCATCAACAACCCTAATAAGAGAAAGTAAATTTTAGGATATATTTTGTAGAGTACTGTATACCAATCTCTGTACTTGGCAACATCTTGCACCATTTTAAGGGTGGGAGTCATACCACAAAACTTTATTATTATGATATAAAAATTATAAAATAAAAATTATAGAACCAATACTGCAAGTATGGGGAGAAAACCTGTTATCTAATATAATAAAAGAGTAATATGCAAATTTACCATTACCTGAGATACCTAAGCCACGCTCACCAGCCAAGCCACGCCTCCCAGCCAACCAGAGTGGCTGTATGCAAATTAGCCCAGCCAAGATGGAGGCCGGCAACCAAACCGGAGGCTTCTGTTGCAACTGCCTGCCTAGGCTGGCTGAGCCTCTGCTCACGGCCACGCCTACCAGCCAATCAGAGCAACGGTATGCAAATTAACCCAACCAAGGTGGAGGCTGGCAGGGCGGCTCTGCACTGGGAGCCTCTGCGGCCCGCATCGCTATGCCAGGTGTGTCAGCTCAGTGGGGGGAGGGTCCAGCCTGGGGTCTCCTCGGGGCATCCAGGAGTGCCTGTCCAGGGTCCACTGCCTGACTCCGCCCCCCGGGGGCCTCCACCAGGCATGCAGGAGAGCGGGTCCTCCACGGGGCTTACAGGAGCAGCTGTCCTGGGTCCACTGCCTGGCTCCACCCCTCGGGGGCCTCCTTGGTGTGTCTAGGAGTGCCTGTCCTGGGTCAGCTGCCTGGCTCCGCCCCAGGGGCCTCCTCGGGGGCATGCAGGAGCACCCGTCCAGGGTCTGCTACCTTCATCCGCCCCCCCCAGGGTCCTCCACAGGGTGTGCGGGAGCATCTGCTGCACTGTGCGGAGAATCCGAAGCCAGTCCACTGCCTGGCTCCACCCTGGGTGTGTTTGCTCAGCAGCAGGGCCCCACCGATGGATCCTGCACCAGCATCCGCCCCTGCCTCGCCACCCAGCTCTGCACCAGGTGTGCCCCTCAGCGGTGGGGGCCCACCAGGCATGTGCGATTGTGGGCCCTCTGGTGGGAAATGTCCATGCCTGCACTCACTAGCCTTCCCATCCCCCAGTGCACGAACCCTGAAGGGGCTGTGGCAGCCTGAAAATGGCCCTGAGCCCCTCACCCAGGCTGGCCAGGCATGCCAGCAGGTGGACATCTCCCCCAAGGTGTCCCAGACTGCAAGAGGGCACAGGCTGGGCTGAGGGACCCCAACCCCCCAAGTGCACAAATTTTTGTGCACCGGGCCCCTAGTTTAATATAAGAATTAACTAGAACAAAAAAAGAGATGCAAAAAAAATATGAAGATATTTCAATCATTTTCAAGCTTGCTATTTCTTCACTAGCTGTACATATTACAAAGATAAATTTTAGAGGCAGAGCTACTCTATTGGAGAGATAAATAGGAGAGGAATATCATTAGCCACTAAAGTAGTGATTATGGAGACAATGTATTCATTATCTTATATAATAAAAGAGAAACATGCAAATTGATCATCCCTCTGCTACACTCAAGCCATGCTCACCAACCAATCTGGAGTGAGTATGCAAATTAACCCATCTAAGATGGTGGAGGCCACAGAGCTGGAGCAAGAAGGAGGCTTGTGTTTCCCTTGGCAATGGAGGAAGCAAGCCAAGCTTCCCCCCTGTCCTGGCAGCC
>PVJC01028352.1:0-22628 GCA_004026665.1 Murina feae
GAGCCTCAGATGCGGCTGGGGGCAGGTCCCCAGTGGCCACACACACACATACACACACACACACACAAAAGGCGCCTGGCAGACTGGGGCCATCATAGGACATCCACTGAGGGGTCCCAGACTGTGAGAGGGCACAGGCCGGGCTGAGGGACTCCCTGCACCCCGAGTGCACAAATTTTTGTGCACCGGGCCCCTAGTAATAATAATAATAATAAATATATAAAACACCCCCAAGAAACAAAACCATAGACTGGATGGCTTTACAGGTGAACTTTTGAAGACCTAGCATGTATTCTTCTCAAACTATTTCAAAAAAATTAACGAGGAGGAAAGACAATGAAAGTCATTTTGTGAGGCCAGCATTACCCTAATTCCAAAACCAGACAAAGATATGACAAAGAAAGGAAAAGAGACACAAATATTCCTGAGGAATATAGATGCTAAAATCCTCAACAAAATATTAGCAAACTGAATCCAGCAATACATTGAAAAGATCATGCACCATGATCAAGTAAGATTTATTCTGGAGATACAAGCGTGGTACAACATCTGCAAAACAGTAAACATGATAGCACATAAATAAATTGAAGGATAAAAACCACATGATCATATTAATAGAGATAGAAAAAGAAGCATTTTATAAAATTCAGCACCCATCTACTCTAATAAAAGAGTAATATTGAAATTGACCCTTTCTCTGGAATGCCTAAGCCACGCCCACCAGCCAATCAAAGTGGCTATATGCAAATTAACCCAGCCAAGATGGAGGCCAACCACCACGGAACTAGATCAAACAGGAGGCTTCCATTGCACCAGGAATAAACTGACTGCCTAGGCCAGCTGGGCCTCTCTCTTCTCAAGGCAACATAGTTGCAATTATAGAAGCCACAGAGCTGAAGCAAACAGGAGGCTTCCATTGCACCAGCAATGGAGGAAACTGTCTGCCTAGGCCGGCTGGGCCTCTACTAAGGCAACATTGTTTCAATTATAGAAGCCATGGAGCTGAAGCAAACAGGAGGCTTCCTTGCCTGACTAGGCCTCGGCTTAAAGCAACAATGTTTCAATTATATAAGACAAATAAACCCCATAAACCTGATTCCAGCCAACCTTGCTGGGACCTTGGGTCAATGGGAGCTGTGGGCGGCCTGAAAGCCTGAAAACGGCCCTCAGCCCCTCACTCAGGCTGGCCAGGTACCCCAGTAAGGACTCGAACCCTGAAGGGACTATGGGCATCCTGAAAATGGCCCTCAGCCTGTCACCCAGGCTGGCCACACCCCAATGGGGTGAGGGTCCACACTGGGGGGGTTGGCCAGCCTGCAAACAGCCATCAGTTCCTCACCCAGGCTGACAGGCATGCCAGCAGGTGGACATCGCCCAAGGGGTCCCAGACTGCGAGAGGGCACAGGCTGGGCTGAGGGACCTCCCAAGTGCACAGATTTTTGTGCACCAGGCCCCTAGTTTATAATAAAACCTCTCAGCAAAGTGGGAATAGGTTGAACAAATTTCAACATGATAAGGGCCATACATGACAAACTCACAGCCAACATCATACTCAATGGGCAAAAACTACAAGTGTTTCCTTTAAGATTGGGAACAAGGTAGGGATGTCCACTTTCACCACTCTTATTTAATACTGTACTGAAACTCCTAGCCACAGCACTCAGAAAAGAAGATATAAAAAGGCTTCCAAATTGGAAAGGAAGAACTAAAACTGTCATTATTTGCAGATGACATATTTGTATATAGCAAACTCTAAATATTCCAGCAAAAAACTACTAGAACAGATAAATGAATTCAATAAAGTAGAAGGATACAAAATGAATATCCAGAAATCAGTTAAAGTTTTATACACCAATAATGAATTATCAGAAAGGAAAACTAGAACACACACACACACACACACACACACAGACCTCTTCATAATTGTTTCAAAAAGTCTAAAATCCATGGGAATAAATTTAACCAAAGATGTAAAGGTACCATACTCAGAAAATTATAAGATGCTGAGGAAATAAATTGAGAAAGATAGAAATAAGAGGAAACATATAACATGTTCGTGGATAAGAAGAATTGCTAACATTAAAATGTTCATATTACACAAAGCAACCTATGGATTCAATGCAATTCCTTTCAAGATACCAATGGTGCATTTCACTGTACTAGAATAAATGTTTTAAAAATTTATATGGACCCACAAATGGCCCTGAATAGCAACAACGATCTTGAGAAAGAACCAAGTTGGAGGAATTACACTATCTGATAACAAACTACAAGACCATAGTAATAAAAAAGCATGGTACTGGCATAAAACAGACATGTAGATCAAAGGAACTTAATGGAAAGTCAAGAAATAAATCCATGCCTTTATAGTTAATTAATATTTGAAAAAGTAGGCTAAACCATATAATGGACTAAAGGTAAGTGATGTTGGGAAAATTGGACAGATATGTGCAAAAAAAAAAAAAAATGGAATGACCCACCTCCTTACACTGCACACAGGAATTAACTTAAAATGGATTAAAGACTTAAATGTTAGCCCTGACCAGTTTGGCTCAGTGGATAGAGTGTCGGCCTGTGGACTGAAGGGTCCTGGGTTTGATTCCGGTCAAGGGCATGTACCTTGGTTGCAGGCACATCCCCAGTAGGGAGTGTGCAGGAGGCAGCTGATTGATGTTTCTCTCTCATTGATGTTTCTAACTCTCTATCCCTCTTCCTTCCTCTCTGTAAGAAATCAATAAAATATATTTAAAAAAAAGACTTAAATGTTAGTCAAAAACCATAAAACTCCTATAAGAAAACATAGGCAGTAAACTCTCAGATATTTATCATAGCACTATTTTTTTTTCTGATATGTCTCCTCAGGCCAAGGAAACAAAAGACAAAATAAATAATTTTGACTACATCAAACTAAGGAGTTTCTGCACAGCAAAGGAAACTGTCAGCAAAATGTCTACTGAATAGAAGAATATATTCACCCATGATACATCTGATAGGGGTTAATATCCAAAAACTATAAAAAAATCCCTCATAATTCAACAACAAAATTCCACAAACAATCCAATTAAAAAATGAGCAAAAGTCCTGAATAGACACTTCTCCAAATAGGACATACAGATGGCCAATAGACATATGTCACTAATCATGTGAGAAATATAAATTAAAACCACAATGAGATGTCACCCACACTTGTCAGAGTAGCTATCATCAATAAATCAACCAGCAGCAAGTGTTGCCAAGGATGTGGAGAAAAGGGAACCCTTGTGTACTGCTGTTGGTGGGAATGAGGGTTGGTGCAGTCATTATGAAAAACATTATGGAAGTTCCTCAAAAATTATAACCAGAACTTTATAATGTCTTGGCATTTCCACATCTGGGTGTATATTTGAAGAAACTCAAATCATTAATTTGAAAGAATATACACAATCTATGTTCATTGCAGCCAAGCTACGAAAGCAACCCAAGTGTCCATTAATAGAAGAGTGAATGAAGAATGTGTGGTACATAATGTAATCAAATATTACTTGGTCATAGAAAAGAAGGAAATCTTGCCAATTGTGACAAGCATGAATGGATCTTGAGAGTATTACACTAAGTGAAATAAGCCAGTCAGAGAAAGACTAATACCATATGATTTCACTCATATTTGGAATCCAATGAACAAATTAAACTAACAAGCAATATAGAAACACACTCATACTAGTAAATATAGAGAACTGACAGCTGTCAGAGGGGAGGGGGCTGGGGGAAAATGGTGAATAGATTAAGAAAACAACAACAATTCATAGACACGGACAACATTATGGTGATTAGCATAAAGAAAGGGGGGTCAGGGAGGTAAGAGAGGGGTGAACACAATTCAACATACAGATGATTTACTACAGAAGAATACACTTGAAACCTATATAATTTTATTAACCAATGTCTCCTTAATAAATGTAATAATATTTATAGGTATATATATTATTTAGTCTTAAAAATAAAGGAAATTCTGACCACACTATATTTAAGTAAAATAAACCAGACACAAAAGGATAAATATTGTATCATACCATTTGTATAAGATACTGATAGAAATAAAAATACCTGGAGATAGAGAAAGGCAGTTGCCAAGTCTTGAAGAGAAATGGGGAGCCATTGTTTAGTGGATCTAGGTTGGATTCATGAACATCTGAAGAACCTAATAAATGTTCTACTTCTGTTTAATGATCCTTCCTATACAATAGAGAGGTAATATGCAAATTAACCCTCACACCCTCACAAAGTTGGCTGCCTACCACCAGGTCGGCAGGGGGGTTAGTGAGGGATGACCAAATGACTGAATAGCAGCCTGTGTGGGGTGACCAGGCTGGGGTGGGGGGCATGAGGGGCTACCAGGCCAGCAGGAGGAGGCAGTTAGGGACAACCAGGCTGGCAGGGGAGCAGTTGGAAGCAATTAGGCTTGCAGGAGGGGCAGAGAGGGGAGACTAGGCTGGCAGGGGACAGTTGGGGCAACAAGGCCGGCAGGGGGGCAGTAAGGGGTAACCAGGCTGGCGAGGGGGCAGTTAGGACCCACCAGGCAGGCAGGCAGGTGAGTGATTAGGAGCTAATGGTCCAGGATTGTGAGAGGAATGTCCGACTGCCAATTTAGGCCTAAACCAGCAGTCAGACATCCCCGGAGGGGTCTTGGATTGGAGAGGGTGCAGGCTCAGCTGTGGGGACCCCCCCCAATACACAAATTTTATGCATCAAGCCTCTAGTGTTAAATAAGGCCAACATCAACTTGCCACCACCAGGATTGAGGTCTAACAGAGCTCAGTACAAAACCCAGGCACACTGGCTCCTGGCCCCAGGCTCAGGCCTCGAGGCTCTTCCCATTTCTCAGTGAAGAGCAGGGAGGCACCTGAAAGAGTCTGAGAATCCTGCTTTGCTGATCATAGGCTGTCCCCTGGGAAGACAGCTGTGAGGTGACGGCTGTGGCTTCTCTGCTGACTGCTGAGTGCCTGTACTTCCTACTCATTAACAGTTATAATTCTATAGACAGACATTGGATCTATTCATCTGGCTGTAATTCAGGGCTGGGAAGAAAACTTCCCCTTCACCCTACCCAGGGAACCTCCCTCCATCTTCTTTCTCCATCCAAAAAACTCAACAAACGGCTTTGACCCAGATTTCTTTCCTCCGCACCACCATTCTCTAATGAAGTGCAGGTGCATGGGCAGCTCATAGGGAATATGAGGGTGGGGGGCCTTTGAAGGGGTGAAGGGCAATAACATTCCTGAGAAATGTAAGCCCTTCTCTTCCATTTGGCAATGAAAGTTTTAGTTAAATCAGGTTAGCACACTTTCCTTGTAACGTCCCAGATAGTAAATATTTTAGACTTTAAAGGCTGTTTGGTCTCTCTCCCAATTCCGTTTTGTTCTTGCTGTATAAATGGAACAATATGCAAATGGAGATGTTTGTATTTCAATAAAAGTTTGTGTGAAAATTAAAATTTGAATTTTATATAATTTTAATGTTTTAAAATATAAATTTTTTTCAACTATTAAAAAATACAAAAACCATCCTTTGCTTGTGACCATAAAAAAACAGACATTGGGCCCTAACCAGTTTGGCTCAGTAGATAGAGCGTCAGCCTACAGACTGAAGGGTCCCAGGTTCGATTCCGGTCAAGGGCATGTACCTTGGTTGTGGGCACATCCCCAGTAGGGGGTGTGCAGGAGGCAGCTGATCGATGTTCTCTCTCGTTGATGTTTCTAATTCTCTATCCCTTTCCCTTCCTCTCTGTAAAAAATATCAATAAAATATATTTTAAAAAAAGACATTGAGCCATGTATGGCCTGTGGTATGGTATTTGCTCATCCCTAGATAAATATTTTGAATCTATCTATTTAAAAACTAATATATCTCACTTGTTCTTGAGAGGAAAGGAACTAACATTTAGGGATAATTATACTACAAAATTTAGACAGCATGGTGGCTAAGCACACAGGCTCTTTGGAACAGAATGGCTAAGTTCCAATCTCAGCGTCTGCCACCCTCAAGGTGTGTGAGCTTGAGAAATTTACTTAAACTTTCTGAACCCATGTCTCCACATCTACCAACTGCAGCTAAAACAGAACATGCCTGACAAAGTGGCTGCATGGATGAAATGGAACAATGCACACTGAATGCTCAGACCGGGACCAGGTTCATTACATGGAGACGCTAGCTGTCATCTGCTGCAGGCCAGGGTGGGCATTAGATCCCTGCGTTCCATCCTCATGTAATCCTACAGGATGGGTATTATGACCATTGGGTACATACACACAGTGAGATAGTTTAGGTTCAAGCAGAAGGATGGTCCCAGCTTAGCTCTCTGTTGCAGCCCAGGCCCTTACCTTTCCCATAAGCTGTGCTGCCCCCTCGCTCCCTTTAAAGATATTTATGCCGCATTTGATGTTGTTAATCTCATATTTACTGACAAATCTACTTTCTTTCTTGGTTCCGTGATTCTTTTGTTAGTTCTCTTATTTTCTCTGCTGTGTTAAGGGCACCTCCTTCTCTATTTATCTCCAAAATGTCTTCCCTATTATTTGGGTCAAGGATCTCCTCTTTTTTTTCCCTTTACAGAACTTCACCAGTGTCTCACTCATGGCTGTGGCTTTAATCGTGAACGATCACCTTTCACCAATGCGTCCCACAGCTACTTCCCAGCACTGATTCTATATGTGCTAGATTCTCAGATGGTCCAGGGAAACATGACCAATGGACCACAATATTAGACCATCTGGCTTCACTTTCCAGTGCTGCCATGAGCCCCCTGTGGGATCTTGGGAGAATTTTACAATCTCTCTGAACTTGGTTTAGACATCAGTGACATGGAGATAATAATAAGAACTATGAAGGAGAGCTGTAAAAGTAAAGTGAAATTATCATAATACAACAAAGAGGCTTATTGTAAGTTGCTGGCTGACCCCAGGTATGGCGAAAGGAGATGTAAGAAGGATTTTGAAGAAGTGTGTGTGTGTGTGTGTGTGTGTGTGTGTGTGTGTGTGTGGCGGGGAATTTAAAGATGTTTCCACAATTTAGAGTTTTGGTAACATGAAGATTACTGATACTTTTTCACAACTTCTATCACATTGTTATTGTCTATGCTGCTCAAGAGTGTCTTTTCATCTGCTATCTGGTATAGATTATTTACTCGTCAGGTATTGCTTTCTTTCTCAACTTGCTTATGAGCTTCATAAAGCGTAGTCAATGTCCCATCATCCTTAATATTTTTATTTTGAAATTTGCTTACACTGAGTCTAGGCAGTGTTAACAAGTGTCACAAAACATTCCCTGCTAATTAGTTCATTCCTGTTGCATTGGGATGTAGTGCAGAACTGGAGGGTGGGTACAGTTTTTCTTCCTGGAGAATGATGGCTGTTAGTTCATTGCTGAACTAAGTCTATCCCATTTAAAAAACATGCACTATTATTTACAAAAGCATGCAGATTATTACAAAATTTATCCTTATAAGTGAAATGTAACTCCCGTAAGTGAACCTCAAGAATCTGGGTTATCTACTAGTATAGCACTTCCCAGAACATGAGTAAGGTGATGTCCAAGAGCCGTCCAGCAAACGCTTGTGATGGAAAAGTCTCTATAAAAAGGTTGCTCCTTTTCTGTCTCCTATCCTCACACACATAGTCCATCTGCCTTATGCCTTTCCCTCATAATTAAAAATAAATAAAAAACCAAACACCCTGAAACAGGAACTATACAGCAAAGAGGTCAGCCAGAGCAGGCTGTGGTGCATAGGAGAGTGCATGGCTGGGGTGTGTAGGAGAGAATGGCTGGGGTGTGTGGAAGAGAATGGCTGGGGTGTGTAGGAGAGAATCCTGGAGTGCATAGGAGAGTGCATGACTGCACTTCTGAGCAGATGACAAGGCTTCATGTTTGGGTGCAAACTATTGCAGTCACATCTGAAAACCCAGCAAGATTCTTTAGAACAGTGAAGTCTAGAGAGTGTTACTGGTTCTGTGGTTAAATCAGAGAAATTCTTCAGATGCTCCCTTCCAAGTAGGAAAAACCCCAGAACAGCCAAGGTCAAGAAGGTCAAGGACAAGCACCAGGAAAGAGAAGAAATACTCTAGATTAACAACAAAAGTGCTCAGGTAGACTAGGAGCATAGGATCACAGCCCAGCATGATCCAGGCTCAATCATGAGCAGGGGATAGAGTGGGAAGAGAAGTTATTTCTGGCTTGCAGCATCGCTCGTGATATACTGGTGGGTCACCTACTCCCCAGGCAGAAGAGCCTGACTTTCCAGCATGGCATACCAGGAACGGAGGCAGAGGCCACCTCCACAGCCAGGCCCCATTTACCTCGCGCAACACACTTCCCCTGTGTGTGGCTAGGAGAGCCTCCTAACCTCAGGAAGCTGAGGTTTCCTCGCCTGTATAATGGAGAGAGTCTTGTCCATTTCTAGGCTTACTGTGAAGATTAGATGAATCAATGTATGAAAGACTGAGCTCAGCCCAATCCAGCTTGGCAAACAAAAGACATTCAATAAATTAGTGCTCTTTTTCTCCCTTCTCTTCCCCCATGGAGATGGGGCTAATATACTTCACAAAAACCAGGATTCTCTCATTGACTGCCTTCTGGCAAGGACAATGCACTGTCAACCACTGCCAAGGTCTGAAGCTTGGTGCTACTGGTCAGCTAACAAGAAGACCAGATAGAATACATGAGTCTCCCAGTCGGAAACAGACCTTTAATACTATAGCACAGAAAGCAACCTGAATATCAGCTTATTTGTATTGGTTTCCTGGGATCTAAATCCACAGAGCAATGGGAAGAGAGCCAGGTGATAGCTGGTCACATGATGGGGTGCATTATGGGGGAGGAGCTCTGAGCTTAGAGAATGTGCATTTAAAGAAAATGCCTGCTCTGTGCCCAGACTATCTCTTTCCTCCAAGGCTATCTGCTATAGAAACAGCCTTGAGAAGATAGTCCAAAATAAAGGCAGCCAGTGCTTTTCTTAGCCAGATGTAAAAATGTGAGGCGCAAGGAAAATTGTCTAACAAAAGGTATGAAAGAAACAATCACCTCTGTCCCATGCTCTTCCCAGCCCAGTTAGCAGTGGTCAGCTTTCTGCACACCACCCTTGCTCTGTGAACATGGAGCATCACACACGTCCTGTATCCCACCCTCTTCTCTTCTCCCCAGTATGCCGGAGCTCAGACACCCCATAAGCAATGCTCTGTTTCGATTTGGAGCTGCTTGCAGAGCCCACAGTGGTGCTTGTCTAACCAGATCAGTCTTCTCTCTAGAATCTAGTTCAAGCGTTCATAAAAAATGCCAAAGGAGTGGCGATGAGGTGAGGGGAGCAAGTCAAGTGAGGGAATGAAACACCTCTCCCCTTCTCTCCACACTTGGGAGACATTTGATCTCAGGTTCAAGGTGAAAGTTTAGACAAATTGGAGCCATTGAATGAAGCAGGGAATGTTTAGACTTGGATACCTTTCTTTAGGAACTCAAGTTTTGGGCCAGATGGATGTCTGGGGAGGTCAAGGGGTCACCTACATGGAGATATTTGAGTAACACCGTGAACTTCACCCTTTTCAAAACAACTTCATGCACCCGACATTTCCATTACAGTCCTCTCCAGGAAAGATATAGTCTGAAAAAGATACCACTCCAGTGGGATCAGTATGCTCACTGAGAGAGACAATCTCTATAATTTATAAATGCTCTCAGAGGTGACACATTCATGACACATATACATCTTTGGAGTACCACCTACATGCTCACTATTGCGTTAGCCACTCCAGCTCCAAGCACGAGGAGAGATAGACCTTGCTTCCGGGGCCTCAGGCTAGTGAGAATCAGAAAGGTAAGATGCATTTTATTTTTATTTTTTATTGAACTTAATGTGGTGACATTTGTTCATAAAATTATATGAGTTTCAGGTGTGCAATTCTATATACATCATCTGTATACTGCATTGTGTGTTCAACACTGCAAGTCAAGTCTCTTTCCATCGCCATTTAGCCTCCATTTACCCTCTTCTACCTGCCCTCAACCCCCTTCCCTCTGGTTATCACAATACTGTTGTCTGTGTTAATGAGTTTTGCTTTTGTTTTTTATTGATGACAACAGCATTACAGATGTCTCCCTCCCCCCAGGACTTGCCCCACCCCAGACCTTCCTTCCCCTTACTATTGTCTGTGCCCATGGGTTAGGCATATACATGAATATACATCCTGTGCATATATATTCTTTGGTGAACCTCTTCCTGTCCCCTCCACCTCTTCTACTCTATGAGATCAGTCATTCAGTCCCATACATCCATGCCTCTATGCCTCTGGAACTATTTTGTTCATTGGTTTATTGGGTTCATTAGATTAAACATGTGAGATCATGTGATATTTGTCATTCTCTAACTGGATAATTTTGCTTAGCATAATACTCTCCAGGTCCCTTCATGAGCTTCTTCTTTCTTATAGCTGCATAGTATTTCATGGTGTAAATGTACCACAGCATTTTTATCCACTTAGATATGAATGGGCACTTGGGCTGTTTCCAGATCTTAGCTATTGTAAATTGTGCTGATATGAACTTAGGGCTGCATATATTCTTTCTGATTGTTGTTTTGGCATTCTTATGATATATTCACAGAAGTGAGATTACTGGGTCGAACAACAGTTACATCTTTAATTTTTTGAGGAAACTCCATATTGTTTCCAAAGTGGCTGCACCCATCTGCAATTCCATCGGTTCCCACCTGCAGTGCCACTAAGCTTCTTTTTTTTTCTTCACATCCTGCCAGTTCTTGTTGTTTGTTGATTTATTGATGTTATGGCCATTTTGACAGGTGTGAGGTGACACCTAATTGTGGTTTTAATTTGCATCTCTCTAATGATTAGTGACATTGAGCATATTTTCATATGTCTATTGACCATCTGTATGTCCTGTTTGGAGAACTGTCTTTTACTGTAAACGACCATGGGAGTACAGAGTCTTCACCATTGGCCAAGATGGCCCCAGCAGAGTTTCTTACATGGAGTGCACCAAAAGCTAGAAATATGAATGGACAGGACCAAAGCTTATGGAAAGCTAGAAAGATGAATGGATAGGACCCTAGCGCCCCAAAAGCGAGAAAGATAATTGAATAGGGAGAGTCCCTCACCTCCCTATCACTATAAGAACTTTGGACTTGTGCAGAAAGCGAAGATGGTCTTTGAGTCCTGAGCCCACCATTCTCCCAAGTGATTCGGCACCTGAATAAACTGCTTTCCTTTTGCACCAGCACTTGCCTCACCTGTTTGGCTTTCATTGTGGCACACAGCCAAACCTATGATTTTTCGATTATATTTTGCCCATTTTGTAATTAGATTGTTATTTTGGTGTTGATTTTTATAAATTCTTTATAAATTCTGGATATTAACCTCTTATCAGATGTAACACTGGCAAATATGTTCGCCCATTTAGTGAGCTGTCTTTTCATTTTCTTGGTGGTTTCTTTTGCTGTGAAAAACCTTTTTAACTTCATGTAGTCCAATTTGTTTTTTTTTCTTTTCTTTTTTTTGCCCAAGAAGATATATAAAAATATATTGTTATGAAAAAATATCTGAGATCTTACTGTCAATGTTTTCTTCTAGGGTTTTTATGGTTTTGAGAATAACATTTAAGTCTTTTTTTTAAATTTTGTTTTATTGCTTAAAGTATTACAACGAGTGTTAGATAGGTCTCCATTTTTTCCCCTTGACCTTCCCCCCTCCTCTCCTACCCCCCAGTGTCTTGTGTCCATTGATTATGCATGCATACAAGTCTTTCAGTTGATCTCTTAACTCCCCCTGCAACCATCCCCAGCCTTCCAGCTGTAGGCTGACAGTCTGTTCAATGCTGTTCTGCCTCTGTATCTGTTTATGTTTATCAATTTATAATGATCTTTATTATCCATAAATAAGTGAGATCATGTGGTATTTTTCTTTCATTGACTGGCTTATTTCACTTAGCATTATGCTCTCCAGTTCCATCCATACTGCTGCAAATGGTAAGAATTCCTTCTTTTTTACAGCAGCATAGTATTCCATTGTATAGATGTACCACAGTTTTCTAATCCATTCATCTGCTGATGGGCACTTAGGCTGTTTCCAAATCTTAGCTATGGTAAATTGTGCTGCTATGAACAAAGGAGTGCATATATCCTTTCTGACTGGTGTTTCTGGTTTCTTGGGATATATTCCCAGAAGTGGGATCACAGGGTCAAATGGGAGTTCCATTTTTAATTTTTTGAGGAAACTCCATACTGTTTTATACAGTGGTTGCACCAGTCTGAATTCCCACCAGCAGTGCAGAAGGGTTCGTTTTTCTCCACATCCTCGCAAGCACTTGTCGTTTGTTGATTTGTTGATGGTAGCCATTCTGACAAGTATGAGATGATACTGCACTGTTGTTTTGATTTACATCTTGCATATAATTAGTGACTTTGAGCATGTTTTCATATGTCTTTCAGCCTTCTGTATGTCTTCTTTTGAAAAGTGTCTATTTAGGTCTGTTGCCCATTTTCTGATTGGATTGTTTATCTTCCTTTTGTTAAGTCGTATGAGTTCCCTGTAAATGTTGGATATTAAACCCTTATCGGTGATACCATTGGCAAATATGTTCTCCCATGCAGTGGGCTTTCTTGTTGTTTTGTTGATGGTTTCCTTTGCTGTGAAAAAGCTTTTTATTTTGATGTAGTCCCATTTGTTTATTTTCTCTTTAGCTTCTGTTGTCCTAGGAGCAGTATCAGTGAAGAAATTCCTTTGGCACATGTTTGCGATTTTGCTGCCTGTGTATTCCTCTAGTATTTTTATGGTTTCCCATCTTACATTTAAGTCCTTTATCTATTTTGAGTTTATTTTTGTGTATGGTGTGAGTTGGTGCTCTAGCTTCATCTTTTTGCATGTATCTGTCCAATTTTCCCAACACCATTTATTGAAGAGACTGTCTTAACTCCATTGTATGCTTTTGCCTCTTTTATCGAATATCAATTGGGCATAGTGGTTTGGGTCAATTTCTGGGTTCTCTATTCTATTCCATTGACCTATATGTCTGTTCTTGTGCCAGTACCAAGCTGTTTTAAGAACAGTGGTTTTGTAATACAGCTTGATATCTGGTATTGCGATCCCACCTACTTTGTTCTTCTTTCTCAGGATTGCTGCAGCTATTCGAGGTCTTTTTTTATTCCAGATGAATTTTTGGAATGTTCGTTCTAGATCTGTGAAATATACTGTTGGTATTTTAATGGGGACTGCATTGAATTTATAGGTTGCTTTTGGAAGTATGGACATTTTGATGATATTGATCCTACCAATCCATGAACATGGTATGTTCATCCATCTGTTTATGTCTTCCTCTATCTCTTTTTTTAATGTCCTGTTGTTTTTCACTTATAAGTCTTTTACCTCCTTAGTTAAGCTTATTCCTAGGTATCTTATTCCTAGGTATTCTTTTTTTGGTGCGATGGTAAATGGGATTGTTTTTTTAATCTCTCTTTCTGTAAGTTCGCTATTAGTGTAAAGAAGTGGCATAGATTTCTTGGCATTAATTTTATATTCTGCAACATTGACAAATTCATTTATTAAGTCTAATAATTTTTTGATGGAGTCTTTAGGGTTTTCTATGTATAATATCATGTCATCTGCAAATAAGGACAGTTTTACTTCTTCTTTTCCAATTTGAATGGCTTTTATTTTTTCTTCTTGTCTGATAGCAATGGCTAGTACTTCCAATACTATGTTGAACAGGAGTGGTGAAAGGGGGCATCCCTGTCTTATTCCTGTTCTTAGGGGAAATGATTTTAGTTCATAACCATTGAGTATGATGTTGGCTGTGGGTTTGTCATATAAGGCTTTTATTATGTTGAGGAATGATCCTTCTATTCCCACCTTGCTGAGAGTTTTTATCAAGAAAGGGTGTTGGATTTTGTCAAGTGTTTTTTCTGCATCAATTGACATGACTATGTGATTTTTATCTCTCAACTTATGTGATGTAGCACGTTTATTGATTTGCAGATATTGTACCATCCTTGCATCCCTGGTATAAATTCTACTTGGTCATGGTGTATGATATTTCTGATATATTGCTGGATCTGATTTGCTAGAATTTTGCTGAGTATTTTGCCATCTATATTCATGAGAGATATTGGCCTATAATTTTCTTTCATTGTGTTGTCTTTATTTGGCTTTGGTATTAGGGTGATGCTGGCTTCTTAAAATGAGCTGGGAAGTGTTCCTTCTTGAATTTTTTGGAGTAGTCTGAGGAGGATAGGTTTTAGTTCTTCCTTGAATGTTTGATAAAACTCCCCTGTGAAGCCATCTGGCCCTGGGAGCTTTTTGATGACTGCTTCAATTTCTTCCATAGTTATTGGCATATTGAGATTTTTAGAATCTTCCTGATTGAGTTTTGGAAGATTGTATTTTTCTAGGAATATGTC
The DNA here is from genome assembly GCA_004026665.1 of Murina feae. NCBI lineage: Eukaryota > Metazoa > Chordata > Mammalia > Chiroptera > Vespertilionidae > Murina > Murina feae. The sequence goes on from PVJC01028352.1 coordinate 14,429, forward strand.
CATTTCCTCCAGGTTGTCTAGTTTGTTGGATAGAGTTGTTCATAGTATTTTTTAACAATTCTTTGAATTTCTGTGGGGTTTGTTGTTATTTCTCCTCTTTCACTTCTGAATTTATTTGTGTCCTCTCTCTTTGCTTTTTGGTGAGCCTGGCTAGCGGTTCAGCCATCTTGTTTATCCTTTCACAGAACCAGCTCTTGGTTTCATTGATCTTCTGTATTGTTTTTTTTTTTTTTTTTTTTTTTTTTTTTTTTTTTTTTTTTTTTTTTGTCTCTATTTCATTTATTTCTGTTCTGATCTTTTATTTTTTATTTTTTTAAAATTTATCTTTATTATTCAGATTATTACAGTTGTTCCTCTTTTTTCCCCCATAGCTCTCCTCCTCCCAGTTCCCACCCCACCTTCTGTCCTTGCCCCACCACTGTACTCATCCATAGGTGTATGATTATTGTCCATTCTCTTCCCTCACCCCCAACACCCTTAACCCCCCAAAATTGTCAATCCTCTCCCTTTCTATGCCTCTGATTCTATTCTATTCACCAGTTTATTCTATTCATCAGATTTTTTATTCACTTGATTTTTAGATTCACTTGTTGATAGATATGTATTTGTTGGTCATAATTTTTATCTTTACTTTTTCTTCTTCCTCTTCTCAAAGGTTACCTTTCAGCATTTCATATAATACTGGTTGGGTGGTGATGAACTCTTTTAGCTTTTTCTTGTCTGTGAAGCTCTTTGTATGACCTTCAATTCTGAATGATAGCTTTGCTGGGTAAAGTAATTTTGGCTGTAGATTCTTGCTGTTCATCACTTTGAATATTTCTTGCCACTCCCTTCTGGCCTGCAAAGTTTCTGTTGAGAAATCAGCTGACAGTTGTATGGGTTCACCCTTGTAGGTAACTAACTGCTTTTCTCTTGCAGCTTTTAAGATTCTCTCCTTGTCTTTTGCTCTTGGCATTTTAATTATGATGTGTCTTGGTGTGGTCCTCCTTGGGTTCCTTTTGTTTGGGATTCTCTATGCTTTCTGGACTTGGAAGTCTATTTCTTTCACCAGGTGGGGGAAGTTTTCTGTCATTATTTCTTCAAATAGTTTTTTAATATCTTGCTCTTTCTCTTCTTCTGGCACCCCTATAATTCTCATGTTGGTAAGCTTGAAGTTGTCCCAGAGACTCCTTACACTATTTTCATATTTTTTTATTCTTTTTTTTTTTTTTTTTTTGGCTTTTCTGGCTGGGTGGGTTTTGCTTCTTCAGATTTCATATATTTGACTTTATTCTTGTGATCCTCTTGTCTGCTGTTGGATCTCTGTATATTATTCTTTATTTCAGCCAGTGTATGCTTAATTTATAGCTGGTCCTTTTTCATATCCTCAAGGGTCTCACTAAATTTATCGGCAGTCTGTAGAAAATTCTTGAAAAACCTAATAACTGTGGTTTTGAACTCTATATTCTGTCGTTTTCTTTCCTCCATTTCTGTCATTTGTGATCTGTTTCTTTGTCTCCGCATTTTGGCTGCTTCCCTGGTTGATAGAGTGTCTTTCTGAGTTAGGTGATCACTGAGAGGAATTAAGCTCTAAGCCACTTGGTTATGAGAATCAGCTGTGTCTACAGTGGGAGAACTTCTGTGCTGGAGACACCCTTATGGGGCAAGAGTTGTTTCAGTGGGGCTTTTGTGCTCGCTGTGCCTGCCCCGAGTGTGTCCCTTGTGGATCTGAGTTTTATTAAGGATGGTTCCACTCTGGCCACTGGATGAGGCTGGCTCTAGTATCTCTAAGGAGGTGCTAATTCTGATCTTTATTATCTCCTTCCTTCTGCTCATTATGGGCTTTATTTGTTGCTCTCTTTCTAATTCTTTGAGTTGTATAGTTAGATTATTTACTATAATTTTTTTCTTGTTTCTTGAGGTAGGCCTGTAGAGCTATAAACTTAGTCCTCTTAGGACTGCTTTCATTGTGTCCCATAGATTTTGGATTGTTGTGCTTTTACAGTCATTAGTTTCCAAATTGTTTTTAATTTCTTCTTTGACCTCATTGGTAACCCAATCATTATTTAGTAGCATGCTATTCAGCTTCCAAGTGTTTGAGTTTTTTGGATTGTTTTCGTTGTAGTTTATTTCTAATATTATGCCATTGTGATCTGAGAAGATGCTTGGTATAATTTCAATCTTCTTGAGTTTAGGGAGACTTTGCTTGTGACCCAGTATGTGGTCTATTTTTTAAAATGTCCCATTCTTGAGAAGAATGTATATTCCGTGGCTTTGGGGTGAAATGTTCTGAAGATGTCAATTAAGTCCATCTGATCTAGTAAGTCATTTAGGATTGCTGTTTCTTTGTTAACTTTTTGTCCAGAGGATGTATCCAGTGATGTCAGTGGTGTGTTTAATCTCCTACTATGATTGTATTGTTGTCGATCTCTCCCTTGATATCTTCCAGGAGTTTTTTTTATGTATTTGGGTGCTCCTGCATTGGGTGCATATATGTTTATCAGGGTTATATCATCTTGTTGTATCAATCCTTTTAGTATTATGAAGTGGCCTTCCTTATCTCTTGTTATGGCCTTCACTTTGAGGTCTATATTGTCAGATATAAGTATTGCTACCCCAGCTTTTTTTTCCCTTTCTATTTGCCTGAAAGATATTTTTCCATCCCTTCACCCTCAGTCTGTGTGATCTCTTGTTATGAGGTGGGTCTCTTGTAGACAGCATATATATGGGTCATGTCTTTTTATCCATTCAGCCACTCGATGTCTTTTGATTGGAGCATTTAGTCCATTTACGTTTAAAGTTATTATTGAAAGGTACTTGTTTGAGGTCATTTAAATTTTGTGCCTGTGTTCTTTCTTAACTTTTTATTTCTTCTTTTTACAGCATTCCCTTTAGCATTTCTTGCATTGCTGGCTTGGTAGTGATAAACTCCTTTAGTCTTTTTTTGTCAGTGAAGATCTTTATTTTCCCTTCAATTTTGATTGATAGTCTTGCTGGATAGAGTATTCTTGGATTCAGTCCTTTGCTTTGTAACGCTTTGTATACCTCCTTCTATTCCCTTTCTAGTTTGATGTGTTTCTGTTGAGAAATCATTTGATAATCTGATGGGAGATCTTTTGTATGTAACTCTTTGTCTCTCTCTTGCAGCCTTCTCTCTTTGTCTTGTACATTTGCCAACGTTCTTATGGTATGTCTTGGTGTGGATCTTTTGGGTTCTTCTTGCTTGGGACTCTCTATACTTGTGTAACTTTTTTCTTCCCCATATCTGGGAAGTTTTCTGTCATTATTTCTTCAAATAGATGTTCTAATCCTTGCTGCTCTTCTTGTGCTTCTTGCAGCCCTATTACGCATTTGTTAATTCATTTCATGTTGTCCCAAAGCTCCCTTAGGCTCTCCTCCTGCTTTTTAATTTTTTTCTCCAGTTGCTGTTCAGATTGAGCTTGTTTCTCTACCTTATCTTTTAACTCACTAATTCAGTCCTCTGCTTCTTCTAGTCTACTGTTGAAACCTTCCATGGTGTTTTTGATTGTGGCTATATCACTTTTCATTTCTTCCTGATTCTTGCATAGGTTGTTGATTTTCTCATCCATCCGGGGAATGAATTGTACAACTATTTCTCTGAATTCTTTTTCTGTCATGTTGCATGCTTCAATTTCACTAATTTCCTTTCTTGGTGGCTCCTCATTTTCTTTCCTCTGGGGATTGTGTCATCTCCCCATTCTGATGGTCTCCAGTGGTTTCAAACGTGGAATTGTGTGGGCCTGGGCTGTGTGTAGTGGGAGCTTCTCACCACCCTAGTGTCGCTGAAGAGCTCTGACACTAAGATATTTGGTTGTCATTGGTTGGTGGGAACCAGGCTTGCTCAGATTCAATGTTTCCAGTGCTTAGTTTGGCCTTGTGTGTGCACTTAGAACCAGGGACCCAGCCTGCATTGAGCTGAAACAGAGATCCTCCTGGATTTTGTTGAAAATAAGAGCCTTCTAAGTGTGCCAGGAATCAGAGTTCCTCTATAATCTGGTATTGGCATCTCTGTTGCTTTGCATGGCCTCACATTGAGAATCAGGGTCCCTGTGTGCACTTGCACCAAGAATTGGAGCCACTGGCTCTTAGTGTGAATGCACTGGGAGTCAGAGATCCTAGGCATAGGTGATAAGGAACAGAGTCAAATCACTGGTGCTTAGTGCTGCCTCCTGCCTGGACACTCAGGGTCCTGGAGCCCATGCTGTGGGGAACAAGTTCCCAGAGTTCAGAGTTCCTAGGCACCAATTCCTGCGGTGTTCACATATTCCTAGGCACAGATTCCAGCAGTCCCATGCTGCGGGGGACAGGTCCCCAGTGTTAGGCGCGTTTCTAGGCACAGATTCCAGCAGTCCCATGCTGTGGGGGACAGGTCTCCAGGATTTGCGTGTTTCTAGGCACAGATTCCAGCAGCCCATGCTGTGGGGGATAGGTCCCCAGCCTTCGCACATTTCTAGGCACAGATTCCTACCCCGTGGCGTGGGGAACAGTTTCTCAGAGTTTCTGAGTTCCCAGTCTCAAATTCCCACAGTCCTGTGCTGAAGGGGAACAGTTTCTCAGATTTCCCGAGTTCCCAGGCTCAAATTCCTGTATCCTCAGCAAGGGGTGTGTCTGTAAGTTACTTTCGCGCTGCCCGCCAGCCTGCGGGGAGGGGGATGGGCTCTGTTACTCACAGAGATCTGCTGCTGGGATGTCTGGATTCTTGGTATCCGTGGGTCCGTAGCTGTGGTTGCAGGTCTCTGTCCCCAGTGGTTGCAGGGTCCTGGTTTATGTCTGAGACCAGACGGGGTGGCACTGAGGCCAGGATCCTAGTTGCAAGCAGATTTGTTTCTTAAGATGGCGTCAACATTTAAGTCTTCAATCTATTTTGAGTTTATTCTTTTTAAAAAATATATTTTTGTTGATTTTTTTTTCAAAAAGAGAAGAGAAAGAGATAGAAACATCAATGAGAGAGAAACATCAATCGTCTTTCTTTTGTATGCCCCCAAATGGGGATTAAACCCACAATCCAGGCACGTGTTCAGACCAGGAATTAAATTGGTAACCTCTTGGTGCACGGGACAACACTCAGTCCACTGAACAGCACTGGCCAGCTTGAGCTTATTCCTGTGTGTGATGTAAGAAGGTGGTCTAGTTTAAATTTTTGTATGTATCGGTCCAATTTTTTCAATGCATTTGTTGAATAGATTATCTTGCCTCCTTTGTCAAATGTTAATTGACCCAAAAATATGGATATGTTTCTGGGTTCTCTATTCTCCACTGATCTAATGCCTGTAACATGCTGTTTTGATTATTATGGATTTGTAGTGTAGTTTGATATCGAATAGTGTGATTTCTTCAATTTTGTTCTCTCTCAAGATAGCTGTTACTATTCAGAGTCTTTGTGGTTCCATATAATAATTTGGAAATTTGTTCTAGTTGTGTGAAATATGGCATTGACATATCTTGATCAGAATTACATTGAATGTATAGATTGCTTTGGTATGGGCATTCTAATGATGTTAATTCTCCCTAATCAGAAACATATGTGCTTCAACTTATGAGTGTATTTTCAAATTCTTTTTCAGTGTCTCATAATTTTCTGAGTACATAACTTTTACATACTTAGCCAATTTATTCCGAGGTGTATTATTCTTTTGAAGGAATTGTGAACAGTATTGTTTTCTTTTCTCATAAATTCATTATTAGTGTATAAAAATGTAAAATGTAACTGATTTCTCTATGTGTATTAATTTTATATCCTCCTACTTTACTGAACTCATTTATTAGTTCTAGTAGATTTTGGTGGGTTATTTATGGTTTTCTCTCTATAGTATCGTGTCATTTGCAAATAATGATACTACTCACTTTACTTCTTCCTTTCCTATCTGAATGCCTTTTATTTCTTCTTGCCTGATTGCTGTGGCTAGGCCTTCTGCAACTATGTTGAATAAGAGTGGTAAAAGCAGGCACCCTCGTCTTGTTTCCGGTCTTAAGAGAAATGTTATAGTTTTGCCCAATGGGTTTGTCATATATGGCCTTTATTACTTGGAGGCATAATCTCTCTATTTTCACTTTGCTGACAGCTTTTATCATAATGGATCCTGGATTTTATCAAATGCTTTTTCTACATCTATTGATAAGATTGTTTTTTTATCCTTCATTTTGTTTATGAAGTGTATCATATTTATTAATATTGTACCAACATTGCATCCCAAAAATAAATCTCACTTGATCATAATGTATGATCTGTTTTAATGTATTGCTGGATTCATTTTGCTAATATTTTGTTGAGGATGTTAGCATCTACATTTATCAGTTTTGTCCTATAATTTTCTTTCATTTTAATGTCTTTATCTGGTTTTGAAATTTGGATAATGCTGGCCTTGTAAAATGGTATAGGTGTCTTCCCTTTTCTTGAATTTTAAAAGAATAGCTTGAGAGTGATAGGTGTTAGTTCTGTGAATGTTTGATAAAATTCCTCCATGAAGCCATCCAGCCCAGGACTTTGTTGGGAGGTTGTTATTATTATTATTGTTATTATTATTATTAATCGTTATTATTATTATTATTAATCGTTATTATACTTCAATTTCACTACTTGGAATTTGTCTATTCAGATTCTCTGGTTCTTTCTGATTCTGTTTTGAAAGATTGTATGTTTCTAAAAATTTATATATTTCTTCCAGATTGTCCAATTTATTGGCATATAATATTTTTGTAATATTTTCTTACAATCCTTTGTATTTCTTTGGTGGCAGTAGTTACTTCTCCCTTGTCATATCTGGTTGTATTTGAGTTCTCTCTCTCTCTCTCTCTCTCTCTCTCTCTCTCTCTCTCTCTCTCTCTCCCTCTCTCTCTCTCAGTCTGGTTAAAGATTTATCAATCTTGATTATCTTTTCAAAAAACCAGCTCTTGGTTTCATTGCTGTTTTGTACTGCTGTTTTAGACTCTAATGTTTACTTACATTCTGAGCTTTATTATTTTCTTCCTTCTACTCACTTAATGCTTTCTTTTAAAAAATATGTTTTTCATCAATTTTTAGAGAGGAAGGAAGGCAGAGGAAGAGAGTGATGGAAACATCAATGAAGGAGAAACGTCAGTCGGCTGCCTCCTATAAGCCTCCTAATGGAGACTGAGCCAGCAGCCTGGGCATTTGCCCTGACTGAGAAACCCATCAGCGACTTCTTGGATGACATTCAACCAACTGAGCAACACAGCTGGGTGAGGCTTTCTTATTTATTTTGTTTATTCCTTTAAATATAAAATTATATTGTTTACTTGAGATTTTTTTTACTTCTCTAGGTGGGTCCATAACTCTGAATTTTCCGCTTAAGACTGCTTTTGTTGCGTCCCATACATTTTGAGTTGTTGTGTTCTCATTCTCATTTGTTTCAAGGTATCTTTTGATCATTTTCATGATCTTATTGTTAGCCCCTTTATTGTTTAGTCACATGTTATTTTCTTCATATCTCTATGTCTTTTTCAGTGTTTTCTCATGTTTTATTTCTAGTTTCATACCATTATAGTCAAAGAAGATCACTGATATGATTTCAACTTTCTCAGTAATTAGACTTGTATTGTGTCCTAACATATGGTCTAACTTACAAAATGTTCCATGTGCACTTGAAAATACTGCTGCTTTGTGTGAAATGCTCTGAAAACATCAATTAAATCTATTGATTGTAGTGTGTCATTTAAGGCCATTCTTTTCCTTTTATTTATTTATTTTTTTAAATTTTATTGCTTAAAGTATTACAAAGAATGTTAGATAAATCTCCATTTTTTCCTTGACCCTCCCTCCTCTTCCCTTACTCCCCAGTGTCTTGTGTCCATTGATTATGCTTATACGCATGCATACAAGTCCTTCTTTCCTTGTTGATTTTCTGTCTGGAAGATCTATCCGTTTTTATCACTATTGTTACCTCAGCTATTTTAAAATTTCCATTTGCATGAAATATTTTTCCATGCCTTTACTTTTAGTCTGTGTGCATCTTTGATTCTGAGGTGGGTCTCTTATAGAGACTGTATATATCTAAACTAATAAAAGCGAAATATTAAAATTAACCGTTTCTCCGAGACAGGGTAAGCCACGCCCACCAGCCAATCAGAGCGGCTGTATGCAAATTAGCCCAGCCAACATGGCGGCCGCCACTCACGGACCTGAGTAAACAGCCCTTTCCATTGCGGCAGCAGCGAAAGTGAAGCTGCGCCCCTCAGCTCA
>PVJC01028353.1:0-22656 GCA_004026665.1 Murina feae
GAAAGCTAATCCAACATAGAGCACATTATCTTTTGCAAATACAGGGCTCTATTTTAAGAGTTTATTAATAGAAATAACCTTGCCTCTGTCTCTGCATTTATAAGATGATGAAAAATAGCACTGGTTTACTTAATAGGCTTCCTCGAAGGACTATAAAATAATGGTATCAATAAACTACTTCACATATTTCAAAAATTAGCTCAATTACAGGGGTTGTGGCTGAAGTTTATAGACAAGCAGAAGTACAAATCTTTCAGCCACTAGGGTAACACTTAATGCAACAATAAAAATTGTGCATGAAAAGTATTCTGCAAAAGGTTAATGCCATAGCCTCCTTCTTGTTATAATAATACCCAGGTGAGCAAAGTTTCAACTGCAACACGGTAACTAGCACCAATTGTACATTATTTTGTGTATTCTCTCAACTTTACTGTCTTGATTATTAAAGGACAATAGTATCCCCCCCAAAAAAATAAAAAATAAAAACAAGTACTTTATACCAGAGGATCATTATGCTATACATGAATTCCTTGTGTGTCAGTTTTCCAACATGGACTATTCTGATGACACTGAAGGAAGATTATTTGTATTCTGCCTCAGTTTACTTGAGGAAGAGGAATGATTCCACAGGCTAGTCTCAGTGGTTGTTGAAATATGGAAATATTTCAAACACCTTCCAATGTCTGTTAACTGTACTCTCATAACTTTCTATCTCACTCAACATCTGATCTCAGACTTGTAATTTTTACATATTAACAGTAATATTCCTCATGGAGTGAGATTCAGATCAAATTATCTATGGTGAGGTGTGAGCTGAGCTGTTCCTACCTCAGCTCTTCCTAAGGAATATGGTCAAAATACAAAAACTAGGAAAGAAACACTTCTGGACCCATCCATCGACATGAAATGTGATTCAATTCACGCAGAAAAAAATATTCACTCAGTTCCATTTTCCCAGAGGAATGTGTCTGCTCTGCTTGTCTGAGTTCCAAGGGAGAAAACCTTCAATATTCCTGGCATTTCGGGGAAGGAACTGTAACTTGGAGTGAAGGTAAAAGGATTTATTGTGAGGGTTTTAAAGCAAAATCAGCACACAGAGTGGTGAGAAATACAGTGTGGTGGTTAAAATGTAAGCTTTAACATTAGACCTTGGTTTAAAATTAAGCTCTGCGTTTGACAGTTTCATGAACCAGGGATTAAAGATGAAAACTTATTTATAACAGAGAGCTAACAATGCCTATCTGATGGCAAAGTTGTAAGGATAAGGGAAATCATGACTCCAGATCATTTATCCTGTGCCCACAACATATTAAGTGCTGAGTATATTGTGGCTTTTATTATTATAAATAATAAAACCTAACAAAGGTGACTCACTCACTAAATAGTTCTCCCTACTCTAAAAATTCAAGAGTCTTTGCAGTTTATACTTACGTTCATCACAAATACGTGAGGGATCTCTAAACTGATCTAAACTCCCTGAGTCTATTGATGAAATGAGACAACTTACTCTTGTCCCCAAGCATGGATGGGCCTGGGTGCTGTAAAAATGCAAAGCTCTAAACTTCCAGGACAGAAGTGGAAGGAAATCAAAGCTGTCTCTTCTCTTCCATTGAAACACTAGAGTAAACACTGTGTGCTGGTTAAGAGCGGAGCTGTGCAAGGTGCTGGGTATGTCTTCCAAAACAGTCCCATTAACAAAATCCAGAGCTACACCACCCCAAACTACTTCACAACGAATTTTCCTCTTCAATCAGTACAGATTTCAGCATTATGCAAAGGAAATGCCAACAGAGTAAAAACCCAGAGTAATTGCATTCATTGCTATTTTGCTGTCCAATTTAATTTGCTTTTCTCTTGTGAGTAAGCCTAATGACATAAGTATAATGCAGAATGAAAAATCACAATAGTACTTTTAGTGTCATGGAAAGCAGCCAGTTCCTCCAAAGTAATGTTGACAGGTAAAGTACAGGATGCCCAGTTAAATTTGAACGTATAATAAATGAATATGTATATGTATTTAGTATAAGTATGAAGTATGCTCCAGGCTGATTCTGGCCTCTGAAGGAGGACTTAGAAAAATCATCGGGGGCACCCCCCAAGGACCAGGCTTCAAGTCAGACATACATTTGCTAAAACTGGCAACCCTACTGACCTCAGCAATTAATTGTCATACAATTATTTCATCACCCTTCCAAAAAATCATATTCTGATACCCTTCAGATATTTCTCAGCACTTGTTTCTTTTAAAGGAATAACAAAAAATATTGACTAGAAATTTGTTGAATGAAATCTGTTGGAGCCCCTTACACATCCAGCGTGGTTCAGGGTTCCTGTTCAGGGTTCGAGTTCTGAAGGAGGCTGCACACAAAATGAAGAGAGAGAGACTAGAAGAGAATCAATTTGGAAACTGGGGGACCAGGCGTGGAGCCTTCCTCTACCAGGGTAGACTGCCCACTGGTGCCTGGTTCTCACCAGCTTTTTATTGAGTCTCTGAGACCTTTCAGAGCAACCAAGGTAGGTTAAAAACAATCAGTTTCCAGCATCAAAACAGTCAGTTTCCAGCATCTCCCTCGTTTTTTTTCTTTAAAAAATCTTGTATCTATAAGTCATAAATAAACATATTAGAATATAAGAACAAAAATTGTTTAAGTCCCAATGTCAATGTCGAAACAGTTCTGAGTCCAGGTTTCAATGTCCAATAGTTCTGAATGGTGAACAAATAGTGGCAATGCAGGTTCGATCTTCTCTGGTTTGGTCCTTGGCAACCTGCAGTGATGCACAGCTGCTGACTGCTGGCATGGCAAAGTGTAGTCAGGCATCTTCCATCCTTGGATTGTTTTTCCTCTTGTCTTCATAGCTGGAGCATTCCTGATAATTCCTCTCTGTTTCAGAAATCCACATGATCTTAGAGTTGTTTTCTGAAAATATACAAACATATTCTCGACCAAAAGTTAATAAAGGATTCTTTTCTATAAATTTTACTTAGGATTCTTTTTAATTTTTGCCCAAATGATTCTCCTTTGGCTTATTTTGACACCATGTATGTCTTTCATGGGTGTCTTGCTGTTAGCAAATTAATGCTAAGTATTTAGTTACAGGATATTTTTCCTTACAGGGTATTTTTTCATCTTTAGGAACAGCTTTATTGCACAATTAAATTTTTTTGAATTTTCACTTATTTTAATTAACGACAATTTTGGTTTACACTGTAAATTTTAATGGAAAGTATTATTTTGCATCCTTGAGAATGCCCTGAGCATTTCTGATCTTAGGCTTGATTTAGATAGGGCAGCTGCTTTCAGCCAAGTCTCTGTTATCTGGGTGCCGATCTGCGCTGGGCCAAGTTCCTGTATGTTGCCTGGGTCCCAGTCTGAGCTGGGCATAGGAAGCAGGAAGCAGCCATGGGGGCAGGAGACCTCCCTCAGAAAGGGCGAGTGTTCAAGCCCATGCATTGTTGGGGGGGTGGGGGGTGAGGATCTGTGCCCCACCTCTGTTGACCCCCATGTTCTCTCTTGATGGCCCCTATGCGACTGTGCCTGTCTTAGGTTGTTCCTTCCCTAAGGAATCTACCCGTCTCTGGCTAACCAGCCATCCTCTGGGGCCAAGCAGGGTGATGTGAGGTTCAGTTCTGCCTCCTTGGTAGCCTATGCCCCTGTGGCCTCCATGCCCAGCAACTGCCTTGGGATCCCCTCGCCTGTTGGCAGGGCCCCGGCATTGATCACATATTTGGGGGAACCCAGGTTTCTTCTTCAAGGAGGTCCCAGCTCACGCCATCAGGCAAGAGACAGATTCATGGTACCAGCCACCATGAGGCTTCAACCTCAGCATGAACAGAGAGTTCAGGCAACAGCTGTGGACAATTGGATTGTGAGAAGAGGGACTCTCTTGGAAAAGGGTCATGAGAGGCCAATATAGAATGCTCGAGTGCCTTCTCAGGGGGTCTTCTGCACAGTGGAAGGGATTAAATTCTTTCATGTCCTTATTAAATTGCTGCTAATCATTCAAAGAATTAGTTTGTAAGTTTGTTTGGGATAAATGTACAATATGCTATTATAAAATATCAGAAATTATTAATGACATTGTAGAAAAATATCATGTAAGGATATTCTTTGCTCTAGGCCATGGCAATTCAATTTTAAGCTGGCTAACAATTTCTTTTTGTATTTATAACACCTCTTATTTCCACCTGTTACTGCAGAATGTAGCTAATTTTGTATATCCATATACTGTCCCAGTTCTACCAGCATTTCATAAGTTATTTGAGCATTTGGACCTCCATTTGCACTGGCTTGCTCTTGACAGTTATCTAAAAATTCTCCCTTCCATAATAAATAATCTCCATCCAGAGTTGAACGAGCCAGAGAATACCAATCAGAAGGAGCTAAGAATGCTTCAGAAATATTATTCATAATTTCTCCTGTAAAAGGAGCCATTGGGCCATTTTGCACAACACTTTCTCGCAAAGCTTTTATCATTTTAAAATCAGTTTTTTCATGGTGTCTTATTATCTGATTTGGCAGCTGTGGGTCAGTTACTTGTATAATAGCTAGCAAATGCAATATTATGTTTCCCATGGAAATTTTTTAATGTTAACCAATTTTTTAACAAACACTTTAGGATCTAATGTAATTTTCTTCAAGCGTTAATCAAACAAAAACTATAAAAGAATACCTTTTGAAACTTATAATTCCGTAAGCATACAAACCAAAATTCTAATTCTTCCCCAACTAGCCTGGTTGACAAAGACATTCCCACCCTACTTACAGATCCAGATTCTGCAGCTGGCCGTGAGCTTTTGCGTGTGGTGAAATTCCCTCACTTTCTTTCGGTGAATTTTCCACACCTTCTTTCGGTGTAGTTTCCCTTCGTTCTAGACGAAAAATACCTTCTCCTTTCAGAAGCCCGAGTTAGGCGTCAGAATGTTGGAGCCCCTTACACGTCCAGCGCGGTTTAGGGTTCCTGTTCAGGGTTCGAGTTCTGAAGGAGGCCGCACACAAAATGAAGAGAGAGACTAGAAGAGAATCAATTTGGAAACTGGGGGACCAGGCGTGGCATCTTTCCTATAGCAGGGTAAGATTGCCCACTGGTGCCTGGTTCTCACCAGCCTTTTACTGAGTCTCTGAGGAAACAACCATATCCTTAGGCATGAAATTCCAAGCAAGAATTTTACATGTAATTAACAAGTGGGGATTTGCTCTAATTAACAATGTTTCAATTTAAACAATGGGTGCATAGCTCTGACCTTCCAGAGCAACCAAGGTAGGTTAAAAACAATCAGTTTCCAGCATCAAAACAATGTTTCCAGCAGCAATCACTTTTTATCATTTGATTTTATGTAATTGCTATTTATTTCAATAATAATTTCTTAAAGAGGACTTAACATGCCTGAAAATAGAACTTAATTCTACATAGACAATCGTGAAATAAATAGGCCACTGAAGACTTCTGGAAAGTTTTACCCTTATGATTGGCCCCAGCTGGAAGATTTTGTACTTCAAAGCCTGTGACCAGTTACACAAAAAACTTTCAACTTCAAAGTCTGAACAGTTTGCACCAATGATGCTACAACACAGAACTAGATATTTTGCACTTGAAATTAAATCAATATCATGAAATCATAGGCTGAAAATTTAAATTTCACCCTTACCAATTTGGGACATTTCCAACTTTATGCCATTAAGATTTTAATGCTTGCCTGGCCAGTTTGGGTTAGTGGTTGAGTGTCAACCTATGAACCAGGAGGTGACTGGTTCAATTCTAGGTCAGGGTACATGCCCCAGTTGTGGGCTAGATCCCAGTGAGGGGCATGCAGGGGGTAACCAATCAATGATTCTCATCATTGATGTTTCTATCTTTCTCTCCCTCTCCCTTCGTCTTTGAAATCAATAAAAAAAAAAATTTTTTTTATATTTTAATGCTTTTGGATTGCCTTCTGGTAGCTGATAACAGTGGAATTCCAGAAAATTCATTCCAATTCCCAGTGAACAGAGTGTGGTTTCATGCTTCGAGAGTTTTATGGAATCTCCCTCTCACAAAGAGACTGCCTTGTTCCTCTGAATTGTTCAGTGTGTGAGAGACTTGCCAGGATGTTGCAATGAGCCTCAATATGTGAAGTTCGTTTCTGAGGTTCCCCAGGCTTCAGTGTGAGCGGTAATCTTAATGACCTCTGGCCCCTGATCTTGTCATAGGAGGAATCCAAGTCCTTATGCATTTCCTGTACAGTCCCTGGTGGATTTTGATCCAAAATGGTCAAGACCCCAATTCTTGACCTCAAAAGTGCTATGGGCTGAACAGAGCTGCTTCTGAGTCCTTACTACTTCCCCTTCCTTGCCTGTTGTGCTCTTCTTCCAGTCTTGTGGCCAGGACCCCATTCCCACCCACACCCACCCATGGTTTATGGTACAGAGAGTCCATCTCCTTATGTAGATCCCCCTAGGCAAGCTGCTGTGTTTGTTTTTCACAACCTTTCTCCTCAAGGAACCCAGGAGAAAGTCCCTGTGCTGGGTCAGAAGACGTATCAATGGTCCCTGCTGTGTCTCACTCTAACGGCTTCCTCCTCCGAGCTTGCCTCCAGTGTCCCAAGCAGGCTTCTGGGCATCCCAGTTATTTTCTTTAACAGAGTGAGCTTCCTGCTCACCCAGGATGCTTTGCCAATCTTTCATTTTTTTAAGACTAACTGTAGAACATTAGGTCATATTGTAAATGTAAATGTGTTCCCTGTTTCATCCAAAATGCTAACATGCTTGCACTTGTGCAAGTATCTTAGTGATCTACTGATTCTTTTATTCATTCCTCCATTCATCCAAGTAATATTTTGGCTCAACAACATCAAACCAAACAATTTGGTTCCTGCCTTCATAAATCTTATAGCTCAGTAAGGAAGATAGGTAAAAATAACTTTTTAAGAAATATATTATCTTAAGTCTTCTCAATTCCCTAAATCTTGTTGTCCTATAACTTCTCAAACATCAAAAGAATAACATTTCTTTTCTTCAGGGAGAATTCATTTCTTGTGTAGCTCAAAAGGATCATTCATTACTCAAGTTTGAGTTTCAAATTGGACTTCTGTCTAAGCACATTTTAAACAGTCTTGAAAGCTATGTTTTATTGAAAAAGAGGTTTTCTGAATCCTAAAAATTTTCCCCTTAAGTATCAGAGAGAAAAACGGAGGACTGACCAGGACATGAATCATAGAATGGACAGAACTGTACTCAAGCAATAATAGAGTCTATGGCATCGGCAAAGTCCCAGGGCTTCCCAGGGTTGAAGGAGGAAAAATAGGAAGATTGAGAGAAGGTGAATCTAGGTTTAGATGCTGCCTGGGCCCCCTCTAGACCCAGCACCCATTATCTCCTAGTTCTCAGCCTAGAGTGGGAATGTGGAGCAAGAATTCAGGAGTATGTGTGTGAGGGGAAAGGGGAGAGGAGAACGGGGGAGGTTATGAAAGCCCATTGGATCAAACTGAGTGAAAAGAATGGGATTGTTTAAGTTCCTTCTCGTCTATGACCTTCTAAGTAATTGCCAAGATTTCCCATTTATTTTTCCTTCTGGTCATATGATTCCCTAGAATTAGGCATGGCCATGTGACTTACATTGAACAATAAAATATAAGCAGATGTGATCTTTTTCACTTCTAGGTGGAAGCATTAAACACACATGACTGTCCATGTTCTCCTCTACTACACAACTGAGAAGGATCCAGACGGCCCAGTTCCATGATACTGAAGATTCTGTCAGCCTCAATTCCTGTGTGAAGAGCAGTGATATTTGGTTTCTACCTGCCATTTCCTTGCTTTATTTCTGAATTTGTCTTGAACTCAAGGGGAGAAAACAAGTGGTTTGGGATGAAAATAATGAATTTGGTATTAGCCTAAAGGCAACTTCTAAAACTTGAATATCTAAATTTTTACAATGCTTCAGACAAAGTGACTTCATCAGAGAAAGGGTATATTTTCTTAAGATAACCATTAATTTGCACAATTTTTTATGTTTTAAGATAAATGATACGTCTTGCAGACAGGTAGGGTTAGCTATGAAATTTAGAGAGTGAAATGAAAGTCATTTGTAGTTAAAATAACCCTGG
The DNA here is from genome assembly GCA_004026665.1 of Murina feae. Classification (NCBI taxonomy): domain Eukaryota; kingdom Metazoa; phylum Chordata; class Mammalia; order Chiroptera; family Vespertilionidae; genus Murina; species Murina feae. The sequence goes on from PVJC01028353.1 coordinate 8,084, forward strand.
AAATTATCTCTAAAGATTTATGAACAAGCTGGACCTGGTTGGGTGTAATGATAAAAATAATTTTATTCTTTCTCAGCATGCTCTGTCAAACTTGCATTGTAGTCCTCTTCTATTTTATAGCAAGTCCCATCATTTTAGGGTCACTTTTAACTAATCAAATTTCTCTCTTGTAGCTTTCAAGCATTGATGACTGCATGTCAGCCTTGGAATTAGATAATTCTACTCTAATATTGTGTAAAACATTTTTTCATCATCCTGCAAAAGAAGAATCTGTACCTAATCAGGTGGGGCCTGTATGTAACCTAAAGAGGCTACACTGTTTTCTCCATCTCCCTTTTGCATCTTTTCCCACTTGTTGGCTGCTGTTTCTCATCCTTTCCAGAGATTTTCCTAGAGAAAGAGGCAACAAGAGGAGAAAACATAGTCAAAAGTGCCCAAACAATTGCAGCCCAGCATCAGAGACCCCTGGAGGTGGCCGATGCCTAAAGCTGGTCTGCTCTTGCATTGGTTTCCTGGAGATTGGCACCTAGAGGTCTCCTCTCTACCCTCTAGTACAAGCAATGCCTCCCCTCTTGATGGTCATTCATTACCAAGCCCTTCTCACCCTCTTGGGATTTTAGTGGTCAACTATGTGAACTTCTTTGACCCTCCAGCTAGTCTTCTCAAAAATTTCTTTTCTTGGAGTCCTCCTTTGGTTTCCAAGAAACACAGCTTTGCTAACAGATTGCTCTGCCTGGGGAAAAGACTTCTCTCTCTATGCACCTCTTTATCCTGCTGTCAGCAGGTGCAGCTGCAGCCACAGCTTCTCCTCTCTCTTATCACAGGCTTGGGAAGGACTTCAAATGAACTGAAAAGATTTTGTGGCTTTTACCCTTTGATCTCTGATTGATTGTTAAGTACATTATATAAATAAAATTTGTAATATTAATTTTTTTATCTATGAGAAATAAGTTCTATTTGCTTGTCATGTAATTATTCTTTTATGTCAAGAATCTAGTTGCTAGCCTTTTATTTTGTAGTTTTGTTTTTCTACTCATAAGTAAGGTTGGTCACGTGTCTTTTTGTTTTTATTGTTTTTGTTTGTTTTTGTTAAGTTTACATATCAGAGTTGGCTAATTATTTTAATTTATCTTTATTGTTCAGATTATTACAGTTGTTCCTCTTTTTTCCCCCATAGCTCCCCGCCTCCCATTTCCCACCCCAACCTCTGTCCTTGCCCCCCCCCCCCACTGTCCTCATCCATAGGTGAACAATTATTGTCCAGTCTCTTCACGCATCCCCAACACCCTTAACCCCCGAAAATTGTCAGTCCACTCCCTTTCTATGCCTCTGATTCTATTCTATTCACCAGTTTATTCTGTTCATCAGATTTTTTATTCACTTGATTCTTAGATTCACTCGTTGATAGATATGTACTTGTTATCACTTTGTTGTTCATCATTTTTTATCTTTAACTTTTTCTTCTTCCTCCTCTTCTCAAAGAATACCCTTCAGCATTTCATATAATACTGGTTTGGTGGTGATAAACTCCTTTAGCTTGTTCTTGTCTGTAAAGCTCTTTATCTGACCTTCAATTCTAAATGATAGCTTTGCTGGGCAGAATAGTCTTGGTTATAGGTTCCTGCTATTCATCACTTTGAATATTTCTTGCCACTCCTTTCTGGCCTGCATAGTTTCTGTTGAGAAATGAGCTGACAGTCATTATGGGCACTCCCTTATAGGTAACTAACTGTTGTTGTTTTTTCTTGCTGCTTTTAAGATTCTCTCTTTGTCTTTTGCCCTTGGCATTTTAATTATGATGTGTCTTGGTGTGGTCCTCTTTGGAATCCTCTTGTTTGGGGTTCTCTGTGCTTCCTGAACTTGAAAGTCTATTTCTTTCACCAGGTAGGGGAAATTTTCTGTCATTATTTCTTCAAATAGGTTTTCAATATCTTGCTCTCTCTCTTCTTCTGGCACTCCTATAAATTCTGATGTTGGTTCACTTGAAGTTGTCCCAGAGACTCCTTACCTTATCTTCATATTTTTGGATTCTTTTTTCTTTTTGCTCTTCTGGTTGATTCCTCATATTTCAAATCATTGACTTGATTCTCAGGATCCTCTAGTATATTATGATCCTCTCATATGTTGAATTCCTGTATATTATTCTTTATTTCAGTCAGTGTATGCTTAATTTCTGACTGGTCCTTTTTCATTTTTTTGGCATTCTCACCAAGATCATTGAAGGTCTCACTAAGTTGCTCAGAGGTTTCTAGAAGATAATTGAGTAACCTTATAACTGTGGTTTTGAACTCTGTATCCAGTAGTTTCTTTCTTCCATTTCTTTCATTTGTGACATGTTTCTTTGTCTCTGCATTTTGGCTGCTTCCCTGTGTTTGTTTCTATGTACTGGGTAGTTGTTAAGTCTCCTTGAATTGATAGAATGGCCTTGTGTGGTAGGTGTCCTATAGGGCCCAGTGACTCAGCCTCCCCAATCATTGAGGTGGACACTGTTGGTGCACCCCTTTGTGGGCTGTGTGCACAGTCTTGCTGTAGTTGAGCTTTGATTGCTGTTGGTATCACTGGGAGGAATTGGCCTCCAGGCCAGTTGGCTGTGGGGACCAGCAGCTACTACAGTGGGTGAGCTGCTTGCTGTTCAGGAGACACCCTTATGGGGCAGGACTTGCTTCAGTAGGGCTTTGGTGCTCACTGAGTCTGCCCCTTGAGTGTGTCACTTATGAATGTGAAGAGTTGTAATCTGGTATGGTCTCACACTGACCATTAAATAAACTGGCTCCTAGGTATCCAGTAAGGTACAAAGTCAGCTACTGCCTAGGGCCACCAGCAGGAGCTACAGAGAGATCTGCAGATTCTTCCTCTTTATATCAGATTTAGATGTGTCCAGATGAGGCCCAGCTGTGAAGCATGGCAGGCTGGTACTGGTGCCAGTCTTGGGCCTTTTATTGATAGCTTTGGGGCTCCCTGACCCAGGTGCAGCTTATTTGACAAGTTTTAGACTGAGAAAGGACAGGCCATTCATATGCAAAAGCTGCTGTGCACAGCTTGGGTAGGGCAAGGTCTCAGGGAATCACCAAGGCGGAGCAAACAGAAATGGCTGCCAGTCAGCCCTGCACCGGGGAGGTCCCAGCATGAGAACAATGATCACTGTGAGCACCTCCATCTGGAAGAAAGCCTTCCCTGCATTCCTACCCCGATACCAGACAGTCCAGTTTCTCCCGGTATGTGTCTGGGTTCCCCAGAGCCTCGCCTGGCTCAGAGGAAGCAGGAGCTTATAAATTCAGTTTGTGATGCCAGCCTTTTAAGAGAAGCACAGCCTATGTGTCACTCAACCCCAATCCACACTGGATTTTATAGTCTACAGTTCTTATGGCCCATAGGGACTTCTTCCCCCAGCTCTGAGACCCTGGGCTGGGGGTCTGGTATAGGGTTGGGACTCCTTGCTCCTCCAGCAGCCTCTGCAGAGGTGATCTCCCTCCCGATTAAAAAGGCTGCACATCCAGGTGCCAGACAAGCATGTTCCACACCTTTGCACCTCCTCCAATCTCAATGTGCTTTCTTCTTTACCTCTCTACTTGTAGTACTTCCACTCAGCCCATGGTTCTGGAGATAGTTGTTTTGTATTTTAGTTGTAATTTTGATGTGGTTGTGAGAGGCAGCAAGTACAAGCATTTACCTATGCCACCATCTTGGTTCTTTTTTGCCTCTCCTTGACATTTTAAACACTTCCTCATACAACCTGCTATGTTAAGCATGATGGAGGCTTTGCCAAAGCTTGTCCTGACTCTGGGGGAGGAAAAGCCAGTGGTGGTGTCAGGACATACTCTAGTTTTCCAACATGGAAGCCACCAAGACTGGGTAGGGAGGAGAACAAATAGGTCCAAGTGAATCTGGCAGGTATATCAAGTAGGTCTAGTCTCTCTAGTACTTGTTTCTCTGACAGGCAAAATTATCTTTCACCATGTGGATTCGCATACATTTGCCTGCCTAGAATATTCTCTTTCTTCTCCTGCCTACTCCCTGGCCATCTTTCAGGTCTTGGGTTAAGTGTTACTAAAAAAATATTTCACATCCATATTAATTGCAATTAGATGACGGATTATGGTTTCTCAGAGTATCCTTAACTTTTACTTTGTTGTTATTATTATTATTGCTGTTGTTAATCCTCACCTGAGGGTATTTTTTCATTGAGTTTTAGAGAAAGCAGAAGAGAGGGGGAGAGACAGAGTGAGAGAAATCGCTATGAGAGAGACATATCAATTTGTTGCCTCCAGCACGTGCTGACCAAGGTTGGGAATCAAGCCTGCAATCAAGCTACATGCCCTCAAGACCTTTCAGTTCATGAGCCACTGCTCTATCCACTGAGCCAACCCATCTAGGGCATCCTGAACTTTAAATACTAGTACTTATCTCAGTTTGTAGTTATGTATTTTTATTTTTTTATTTTTTTATTTTGTTTTATTGCTTAAAGTATTACAACGAATGTTAGATAGGTCTCCATTTATTTCCCTTGACCTCCCCCCCCTCCTCCCCTACCCTCCCAGTGTCTTGTGTCCATTGATTATGCTCATATGCATGCATACAAGTCTTTCAGTTGTAGTTATGTATTTTAAATGTGATCATTGTTTTACAGTCTGTGCCTTGAAAGAGTGATCTCTTTGAGGGATGTAGACTGTGTTTCCCCCACAGATGTGTACCCAATTTACTGTGTACCTAATAAATTCATGGCACATAGCAAGTGCCCAGTAAAACTTTGTTAAACTAGTACAAAAATATATTTTGTAGAGTAATGTATTCTTTTGTAATACACAGGTGACTCGGTTTTTTGTGGTGGTGGTGGTGATGGTGATGCCTCCCTAGAAACCACATCACTCTGAACCTCTGTAGCTCATGGGACCTGTGCAGAAAACTATTCACCAAATCCAACTCCCACATTCTACAGACAAAAGAATAATGGTAGCATAATAATGTGACATCGCCAAAGTTCTGCTCATTTATGCCAGAACTTGGACCAGAAGCCATATCCTCTTGATTTTCGTTCTCATATAGTTCCCACGGGCCATAGCCTCTCTCCTTTCTGACCAAATTCTATTCTTTCCACTCATTTACTGTCCCTCTGTTAGAAGTCCCCCATCTGTCCCTCCCTATTTCTGAGGCTCCAAGAGAAAAGTAGTGCATTGGAGTACAAGGAGATTTTACATTAGAAAGGCCTGTGTTCAAATCCTAACTCACTCACCTGAAACATTGTGAACTGGGACAAGTTTCTTAACTCCACCAAGACTGTTTCCACACCCACAGCATAGATGTAGGTTGTTATAAACATTCATTGAAACAGTTTATATAAGCTAAGCATTCATCATGAGGCCTGGAACATGCTAGTGCTTAGAAACTATCCATCTATGTCATCAATAATTTGTGTTACACCACATATGAGCATTTATTATTTGCCCTGACACTCTGTTTATACTGTGTAGGAATATCCATAGAGAAAGGGCTGAGTTCTACATGATTAATATTGTACTGAGTACTGAGGTTGTCTTTGATCCTCCAAACATGGGAGAATTGAGACAATCTCCAATAAAAAGCCTTCCCGTAGGCTCCTCGAAGTGGTTGTTACAAAGACAAGAAAATCAATCTGAACTCAATCTTTTAATTTCTTTTCATGATTACAGTCCTCAAATGGAGAATGCAATTAACACTAATGCTATATTAGTTCACTTTCCTCAAAATGAACATTGACCAGGTTCTATGTGAAGGGTCTGTAACATCTCTTCTGTAATTATTTTAAAATGTATTAACTGGGATCTGTGTATTACAGAACAAAGGGGACTGTTTCTGCAGGAAAGGAGTTCTGATTTCTGGCACTAGCTCCTCCATTCACCAAATATGTTGACCTCAAAAATCCTCCATCTTCTTTATAAAATGGGTACATTACTACCTCATAGTGTTGTTTAAGAATCACACAGGTCATGCATGTTAAAGGTGAAAACTGTAATACACCTATAATAAACTATTATAATATCTATCCACGCTCCTGAAAAATATGATTAACAGAAGACACACAAAAATCAGAATGATTAGGTTTGACACAAATATGTTGCCATGTTTAGTGTCATTATGATATGAAACAAATATTACAGAAAGTACTCGGGCCAACCAGCTTATAAGAAAAGTTATTTCTTTTATTTTTAAATGGCAAAGGCAGGTATGAAAACAGCTGAGACTTACTAGAAAACACTAAACATATTTATTAAATATTTATATCTCTGAGTGATTCAAAATAATCAGAATCTGAGATATGATACCTATACATTTGCATTCTTTTCAAAGAGTTTACTTTGCTAATGTAGAAAGTCAATCCAGGCTTACTGTTTGTCATAACTACTACCAAGATTTTACTTTATTTTTCTCTCAGTAATTTCTCTGATGTCTCAACATACTGTTCTCTGGGAAATGTTTCCTTGTGCGAACATTAATTTAGGCTTTGTATAAACCTGTTAGCCATGAACTCTGACCATGATTTAGAACTCCAACAATTCAATTTAGAGGAAATTTTTAAAAATACATTACTATAGTATAAATCTTCCTTTAATAGCCCAGTTTTGGATTAATGGTGGCTATCCATAAAGCATATGTTGTGCATAAGAGGTACATAATATTGAAACACATAACTATGTCAGCTTTCATTTATATTAGCCATCACTGTGTCATGAATTTCACAACACTATAAAATTTGGTCCTTCTACCAGCTCTGATTCGGCTAAACAAAATGCTCACTCTTTATTTTAGGTCATGAAACTGACAGCATTTATATCTGGACTGATGCCAAAGGAGATAAAAGTTTCCTGAAGGAAAAAAGAAAGTCATCAGCTATCTTAGTGGAAGGGCAGGGCCAGCTGCAAGCTCATAATTATCATCAGTAATTACTAGATGGAAGGGAAATGAGAAATTACCTTTTGACAGAGGCAAGAAACATCAGCAGGATCCTGTTCTGTTGGCTACTACTTCAGAGGTTAACATTTCTTAGGGTTACCTAGGACAAAAAGAAAAATACAATGGAGGATGCAAAAGATATCCTTATGGGGGAAAAAAGCCCATTTCTTTCAACAAATATGTCATTATCCCCCCTCTTCCTCTAAATGGCTAAGCTAAATTGTCATACAACTATCAACAAATGTTTGCTGGTCAATTAGTAAGCTGCTTTCATTCTTCAAGGCACGATTTCAAGCTGGATAAGGCACAGTCCTACATTCAAGGAGTACACTGTCTATGGGAAAGTAAAACATGTAACCAAGCAAACAGAAAACAATAAGATATGTAGAAAAGACCATCTTTAGATGTTAACTGTGCACAGAATCATGAGTGATCTATATTGCAAGTTGAAGTGTTTCAATAAATATTTCATGGAGAAAGCAACATTTAGCTTGAGTCTTACATATTATGCTAAGCGAAATATGTCAGTTGGAGAAAGATAAATATTACATGATCTCATTCATTTATGGAATTCTAGGGGCCCGGTGCACGAAATTTGTGCACTGGGGGTGGGGGTCCTCAGCCCAGCCTGCCCTCTCTCACATATTGGGAGCCCTCAGGGGGTGTCCTCCTGACAGCTTAGGCCCGCTCCCTGCTCCCCTTGGGGAGTGGGCCTAAGCCGCAGTCTGGCCTTCCTTTGTGGCCAGGTTAATCAGGGGAAGCCACCAGCCTCATCACCCCACTGCTGCAGCCACTGCCAGTCACCGCAGCCACCAAGGTGTTTTCATTAACACAGACTCCAGTCCCTTCACCGTGAAAAAATGACAACTTTCTTTAGGCATTTTCAAGATGTGTCTTTCATAGGATATGACATTTCTTCCTTTCTTTTTTTTTTTTTTAATCCTCACCTGAGGATATGTCTCCATTGATTTTTAGAGAATGTAGAAGAGAAGGGAAAGACAGAGAGGAACATCAAAGTGAGAAGAACACTTTGGTTGCCTCTTGCATGAGTCCTGACCTGGAAGGAGTCTGCAACCTAGGTACATGCTCTTGATCAGAATTGAACCCAGACCCTGAAGTCAGCAAGCTGAAGCATTATGCACTGAGCCAAACCAGCTAGGGCAGGATATGACATTTCTTAGTCCTCCAGCAGTGGACCTTCATTTTTTTTTTCTCCAGGAATGTGGAGGGAAAACCCTAGATGCCTTTTTGGATTCTTATTACCCAAGTTACTAAGAATATTACCAGTGGCATACAGGAAGCTTAGCCAATGAGCACTAAGAAAAGGTGTTTCCTCTGTAGTTCTCTCCCATCACTGGCTCCACCCCTGCCCCTCCAATCCCAGCTCAACCCCTACCCAGGCCTGTAGCCTCTGGCCTAGGATACAAACCTAGGCAGAAGATGCTCAAAACCCCTGAGAAGGCCAGCTCTGCCCCTTCCCAAGCCGGCAGTCTCTGCCCGAGGCTGCAGGTCTGGGCAGAAGACCCCCCAACCCCCCATGTTCGCCAGCTCCACCACTTCCCAGGTTCCTGCGATTGATGGCTCTGCCCCTCGGCCCCCCCCCCCGCCTCCCCCACCACCTGCCTGGCTAACAAACCTGGCTACTTCAGTTGTGAGGCTGAGGCAGACAGGTCGTTGCCATCTTAGTTGAGTTAATTTGCATATTTGCTCCTGATTGGTTGGTGGGCATGGCTTTTGGGTGTAGTGGAGTGAGGGTCGATTTGCATATTACTCTTTTATTAGCTTAGATAATAAACAACATAAACTGATGAACAAAAACAGATCCAGAGACAGAGAAGCATCAATCAGACCATCAAACTTGAGAGGGAAAGCAGGGGCAGATAAAGGGGAGAGATCAACCAAAGGACTTGTATGCATGCATATAAGCCTAACCAATGGACACAGACACTAGGCGGTAAGGGCATGAGTGTGGGGGCTGGGCAATGGGGGATAAGGATACATATGGAATACCTTAATCAATAAAGAAAAAAAGAAAATAAAAATAAAAAAATAAATTTTAAAAAAATTGAAAAACACACCAAAAATAAATATAAACAAACAAATAAATAAATAAATGGCAAGAAGATGATAATCCAAGAAAAAAGAATTGACTATGGGAAAACACACTACAAAAAAAGCATAATACCTTTAGAAATAATAGGTAATTAATTACTTTTGTCAGGATAATAGTTTCTATAGATGACATTATTGACTCCCAACTCTGAAGAGAACAGCAAAATAACCTGCTTGATGAAGGAAGGGACAAGTTTATTGCTCACTGAGATGAGGGCAACCACTTAAGACCTTGACAAAATCTTAGTAGCATCTCAGAGGGGGGCGGTCAAAGCAACGTTTTGTAAAGTGTTGGGGTCTTGGTTAAGGCATGTCTTTCAGTGAGGCAGTTCAATTATATTCATAATATAATTGTGTGAGATAAATGGATAAAGTAAGGGGAGGGCTTTGAAGAGTCTAGGGAAAAGAAAAAAATCATTTGATTAGCCTAGTTAGATAAGCAATGTTCTAAGAGGCTATCTATCTAATGAGAACAAATCAATTGCTCAGAAGTTGAAAAGTAAAATCATGTTCATATAGATAGTAACCTGTACGGATATAGATGGTATCAGTTGTCAAAAAGCTGATGAAATTGGAAATAGAACTTAGTCCTGAATTGTGAATCTGCCATTTTGAAGGATTTGAAATGGGGAAAGGATAGGGAGCAGTCTAGACTCAACACTAAAATGCTAAGCCAAAAAAAAAGAGAGAGAAGAAATTCAATTTCATTCTTGTAGCAATCCTCTGAAAGAGGTATTATCATCCTCATATTCCAAATGATATTGAGGCTTACGGAAATTATACTTAAAAGGTAATCATCACCCAATGTCTTTTAAAGAATTAAGGGAGCCAGATTTCAAATCCTTGTTCAAGCTGACTCCAAAATCATCTTGCTCTTCCCCTTACATAATGTTGTGTCCAGTAGCTTGTCAGACGGGGGTGCAAAATAAAAGGATTTCTCTTTAGACATTGACTATTTAAAGTACTTATGAAAAATGCAGAATCTTAAGCCCCACTCCAGAATCAGAATCCTCGAACAAGATCTCAGGTGATTGTTATGCGATTAGGTTTTGAGAAGTATTGTTTTTGGAGAACTCTGAAGTTACCATTTCCCTGGGATTAGCTCCTGTTGCACCCTTCCAAATTCCAGCCTTGTCATTTCAGCCCTTATTTTCCTTATCTATGATAAGAAAACAAAAGCAACAGAGACCTTATATGCATATATGCATAACCCATGGACACAGACAATAGGGTGGTGAAGGCCTGGGGCTGGGTGGGAAATGGGTAGAGGGGCAAGTGCGTGCTAGAAGGGGTGAATGGGCTAGAAGGGGTGAATGTAATACTTTCAACAATACCAGATAAAGATAATTTTTTTTATCTCACACATATGTGCAAACTAATAAACAACATAAACTGATGAACAAAAACAGACCCATAGACATAGAAACATCGAACAGATTGTCAAACCTCAGAGAGAAGGTAGAGACGGGTGGGGATAAAGGGGAGAGATCAACCAAAGGACTTGCATGCATGCATATAAGCCTAACCAATGGACACAGACACCAGGGGGATGAGGGCATGAGCGGGGATGGGAGAGTTGGGGGAGGGGGGAAGAGGGATAAGGACACATATGTAGTACCTTAATCAATAAAGAAAATTTAAAAATAAATAAATAAAATCTCAAAGGGAAGACAGGAGAGGGTGGAGAGTGGGGAGAGATTAACTAATGAACTCATATGCATATATATACATAACCCATGGACATAGACAAGAGGTTGGTGAAGGCCTGGCGGGTGGGGGTGGGGGGAAGGTGGGATAGGAAAGATCAATGGGAGAAAAGGGGAACATATGTAATACTTTCAACAATAAAGATTAAAAAACAATAAATAAATAAATAAATAATAAAGTAATTACATATTCTTAAAAAACCAACAGAGACTTTCTGTGCATAATATCCTATAAAAACTGTGCTGTGGAAGTGTAATCAATAGTGCAAAATAAATATTGCCTTTCTTATAGATGAAAAACATGAACCTACTCCTATTTGGACAGTAAGGACCTACCATGGACCTTCATCATTGGCACCTCAAGCACACCTCAGCGCAGAACTGAGGTGGTAAGGGAAAGGGCAAAAATGTAGAAAATACCAAAGGGAAGATGTGAGGAGGGAACACAAGGATGAAGACCAGGCTTCAAAAGATCATTAGCTACCCACAAAGAAGCATTGTAATCAATTTGGAGAGAAAAGAAATGTTTATCATCTGTACCTTTATATGTTAGCAATCATGAGATCATATCATTCTCTTCCTTGTAATCATATGTGCATGCACTGTAACTAAATCTTTTGTCACCTTTTCTATTTATTCACTCATCAACATTTATCTTTTTAATGCCTGCAATATGTTGGATTCTGGTCTAGACAATGGAAATACACTAATTAACAAGGTAAGTCTGTAGCTTCTTAGTGCTTATGTTCTAGTGGGAAAGAAAGATAGACAGTGGTGAGGATGGAGACTATTTAGCTGTTTAATTTAGGGGCTTTTCTAAGTATAATTATCTATAGACTAGGGGCCCAGCGCACAAAAATTTGTGCACTGGGGGTGGGGGGTCCCTCAGCCCGGCCTGTGCCCTCTCACAGCTTGGGACCCCTCTGGGGATGTCCACCTGCTGGTGTGCCTGGCCAGCCTGGGTGAGGGGCCAATGTCTGTTTGCAAGCTGGCCAAGCTCCCCAGTGGAGACCCTCACCCCAGGGGGTGTGGCAAGCCTGGGTGAGGGGCTGAGGGCAGTTTTCAGGCCGGCCACAGCTCCCACTGACCACCCCACGTCCTCCCGGGCGGGGCCTGCAGGGGACCAGCTGCCTCGTCCCCACGCCCCGAAGGCTCCCGCCCGGGAAGCCAAGGCTGGGGTGGCACTGGCCACCCCACGTCCTCCCGGGCGGGGCCTGCAGGGGTCTGGCCGCCTCGTCCCCACCTGGTCCCCGTCTGCCCCCCCCAGGCTCCCGCCCGGGAAGGCATCCACAGGTTCAAGGCACTGGATGCCTTCCCAGGCAGGAGGCTCCCAAGATGGCGGAGGCCGCAGCCCCAGAGAAGCCGCACACTGGGACTGCGGCCTCCGCCATCTTGGCTGGGCTAATTTGCATACAGCAGCTCTGATTGGGTGGTGGGCGTGGCTTACCCCTGTCCCGGAGAAATGGTTAATTTTAATATTTTCTTTTATTAGTTAAGATATCTAGATTATGAGGACAGGTGACATTGAAATCAATGTTTTGGTGGATACAGTGGGCAAAACTGAGAAAGCTATATACCCAAAAGAATGGTGCCTCGCTGCGCCTTCTTCCAAAGCAGGACACAGCAGGAGGGTGATTATCGTGGCTCAGATGGGAGGTGAGAAAGGAGCAGTCCCTGTATCACATGAGCATTTCATAATATTTCTCAGTTTCTCACCAACAACACTCTTTTGGGACTCTGCACACCAGGAATAGACACTCTTGCTCTTAATTTCCCTGCCTTTAAATCTCATTGTCCAAAGCCCTCTTGTGGACTGCCTTTATTCGTGTGAACTACACAAGGAAGCATGCCATCAGCATCTGCTCAATCATATTTAAGAAAGCCTCCCAAAGGGACAGGACTTGCTGTCCCTGGGGTATTTCCCATGTGACACATTTCTCTGCTTTAAATCTTTGTCACCCCAGAGTGGCCTGGGCAGCATGGCTTAGTGCTGTGATAGAAGTCACTCCCTAGGGCAGAGGATTTTACCATCTGCCATGGGAGGCAATAATGAAAACCAACATTTGTATAGTGTGTGACGACAGTTTACCTAGGCTTTCCTCACCCAGTTTTATATTGTTTTTATATCTTACAACTAATAAAAGTAATATGTGAAGACAACAGCATTCTTCCCAAACACTCCTGTGCCCAAGAAGTGCCATGGCTTCCAATTTCAAACCCCCAGTTCTTTCCACTATTCCAGTGTTAATATCCCATCATAGCTAGTCTGTCCCGCACCGTCCTTCCTTCTTCTTCTCCCTTTCCCCTCCCTCTTCTCATGATTTGGATAATTTTAAGGCTGAAGGAAAATAAGATAACTACCTTGTCTTTTGTTTTCATTGTCTTCTTAATGGGAATAAACTGCTTAGCCTTCCTTCGTTCCTCCTTTTCTTTATAAAGATAACATTATTAATAACCCCTATTACAAATTATAGACACCATTTAGTCCTATTGGCACTAAATGAAACTGGTTGACTGGTGACCACTGATCTAAAAATAAACTAGGTCTTGGTTTTTACTTTTGTTATTATCATGTACTAGCATTATTTGTTGAGGCCATAATCAGGAGATAATGTTTGGCATTGAGAGAGAAAATTGCCACATATCTCTCTGAGCATTTAGAAATATATTACCAACAACAACAGCAAAGGCAAAAAATAAAAAATGTTTTCCTCTTTAGTAACCCTTTCTTTGATATATATTGATTAGTCAATTACTGGTACTTAAGGCAAACTTCCCACTGAAATAGATATAATAAAATCCTATATAATAAAATTGCAAATTGTCCCCTTGGGCGATTGTTCAACTGGGAGACCTGGAGTTCAACCGCTCGCTATGATATGCGCTGACCACCAGGGGGAGCCGCGCACCATGGCAGATGTTGGTGCTGCACTGCGAACTCTCACCGCCTACCTGGGAGCAGGGGTGATGGGGACAGAGGTGCAGTAAGAATGTGGGGTGTCTGCCGAGCTCGCTTTCACTCCCCCTGCTACCCTTTCCCAGGGCTCGCGCTCCAGGGAAGCCCCCTGCGCTCAGGTGCCGCACACCCGCGAAGAGCCCATTCTGCACCCACACAGCCTCTTCTGGGTGATCTGGGACGCAGCTGCTGGGACCACAGGAGCCAGTCTGTGAGGCCAGCCGGAGAGAGCGTGCTGCCTGCCCAGCCTCCGTGCAGCACCACTGGGCAGCCCAGAGGCCCACACTGCGCCCCAATCTGCAGCATCTGGCCACACTCACCTCATCTCCACATGGGGACTTGTTGTACCCAGAAGTCGTGGCCCCCAAAGACTACGAGTGAGCCCCAAAACTGCTGCAAGAACATGAGAGCTTTATTATACAAGTTAACTTGGACTCCCCACTTGCCCACCGCACAATGGCGCGACGGGGGAGGGAGTGCCGGTTTCAGGCAAAACCAAAGGATTTATAGGGCCGGAAGTAGTGGGTGGGGTAACGCGTGTGGCCCCTGTTGATTGGTCAAGGGAAGGTCTTTGGCCGGGCATTTCCTCTGCATCCCTATTGGCAGATCTTCACGCTTGCACCGCCCTTCCGCCCTTACATTCCCCCCTTGGTTTTATGTACATGAGTCAAATCATTGACTCTTCTGGGTACTCCTTTCCCTCAAGGTCCTGAGGGGGGAGAATTTTGTTTATTCACCTTTCCCCCAAAATTCAAAACATGTTCCTTGCTGCATGGGGCAGAGCTTCCTTTTCTGTGCCCCGCATACGAGGAAGAGGGCCTGAGGTGCCCTCCGTAGCAGGGCCCCCACACTCCTGCCAGGTACTTCCTGTC